>JAVQJG010081464.1:0-14216 GCA_036024015.1 Craterocephalus amniculus | reverse complement strand
TAATTTGGTATGCAGCATGACTATATTCTCCGTCATTAATGCATCATTTATGACTGCTGTTCACAAGTAACAGTCAAAAAACCCTTATAAGGGCGATCTCGGCCGGAAAGGGTTAAAGGGGCACATATCTGTACTTCATCTGCTAAGCAGACAGCATTATGCTTTAAGTATACCAACACTTTCTATTTTATCATTAATGGCATTTTTATAAGATTTTGGGAAGAGACCTGTTGTACTGTAGCTGTCCTTGCTGAATAGTGGGCGGTCAGATAACATTGAAAAAGCACCAAGATGATCAACAGTTTGCCATGATTGTTAATAGAGCTTGATTCCCAAAGAAAGTCCTGAATCGTTGTCAAAGGAGCGTCACATAATTTGGAATGTTAGATTTATTGTTGATAGTTCATTGAAAAATAACCTTCCTCATTTTTTGTCATACATTGAAATGACTGCAATACAGAATCAAAAGAAGCTTTTTGCAAATTTAGATTGGATTAACAACATTTCTCAATGCAGAAATGCTCAGTTATTGGAGCTTCTTTGTTCACTCTGTTAGACTGAACTACAGAGGAGTTCAGACCCACCCACTACCCATCCATGTGGCCATCAATTTTTCTACACCTGGTTTATCCCGCAGTGACCCCGTCATGGATAAAGCACATTCAGTGACAGCATAGGGCTATTGTAACATTGATCTGTGTTCAATAAAGTTGATGTTCTTATTTGCTGGAATAAAATATCCAATTAAAAAAATTATATTAGTAATTTTAAAGCTGCAAAAGGGGCCCATTTGTATGACAGAACTTGCTTAAAAAAATCTTCTCATAGGAATCTTAATTGAAAATGTAGTCTGAATAATTGCAGTGTTGTGACTCAACTGTGCTGCTAAACCAAAAATAAACCCTGCAAGCTTGAAAAGAACATAAAGCATGCTATTCATCTTCGCCAGTAAGAAAGCAACATTAACTTCCAAATATTGCCTGGCACTGTGACATGATATCTCTGACTGACTCCCAAAACAAGCAGTGAGAAGAGGTGCTGTGGCAGTGTAGTATGAATAGTAATTTAAGCTGTTTATGGATGATTCCCTAAATAAATGCTTTGACAGTATCCAAACTTTTATGGCTGCACAGACTGGATTTAATAGCTACATGAGTTAACTTTCACCTGCTACATAACAGACATGGGGCTCAGAATATGTTTTTGAGTCAAGGTGCATATGGCAAAAGAATAACTTGCCCCAAAAATGATTTGGGTTCATAACCCAAATTTACGACCTATTTATCCTAAAATTGTTTTAGTAAATTCTTTAAAAAAACCCACATATCTAAGTGTCTTTTTTAGTTTAGTTTCATAAATTTGTTTTTTAGTTAGTGCTATGCAGCAATTAACACTTTTAATCCCCATTAATCACATTTCTTTTTACAAATTCAATGATAATTCATCCTGGTGTATATTTTTATATCAAAAGCTTCTCTATAAGGGCAAAAGTATAATAACTTGTTTTGTTAAAACAATGGAGCTGCTTTTTAATCATATATTAAGTAGTTGTGTCCTCTTAAGTCTCAGCTTAATAGATCTAATATTAATGAAAAAAATATTTTTAAAACATATTTTGTAATCAGTAACAAATGTTTATTTTTTTAAAAAGTTATTTAACAGCGTTTTAAAACTTAATATCCACACATTTATCTCAGTCATACTGTTGACATTACTAGCACTAAGTTTGCAGCCTCTTGTTATATCCTCCCCTCTCTGCTTCCCTACAGCCCTCCTCTCTGTAACAGTGACCAGTCACCTTTGTGTGTGCAGGCAGGGATGTGTGTTCAAATACTTAGCATAGAGCCCCCTGGGTTTCCTTCATTTCCATATAATTAGATTGTGAGTGAAAGGCTACTTCCAGTGCATTGATTAAGTGTCAGAGGAGAGGAGAGATGACGAGCATCTCTAGGCACGAGTACAGTCGGGGGCATGGCTTTACAATAACTTGTCATATGCACATTGCCCCCACCCGGCTAGCCCCACTCCTCTTCACACTGATATCAAGAGTGATGTCTTAGTTGCTGACGGAGACTTCTACAAAGGAATTGCCCCATATGTTGTGCACAGTATGACTTTTTGTTTCATGACAGAATTGGAGCAGACGGACGTAGCCTTTCGTTTTCCCAAACTAGCTCTCTTTGTTCTAATTTATGTTTTGCTGTGACTTACTCTGACTCGGGTGTTATACGACTCTCCACTTGCCTGCCCTATATAAGGACAAAACTAGTGGACCTGGCAAGTCTTTGCTTTCTTTTGCTAATGGATTGTAATTCTTTCCATAGCCTGTCTACTGTATGTCAAACCAAACTGCATTCCAGGGGACTGGTGAGAATATCCTTCCTACATCTCTTGCTTGCTCACAGCAATAATTCTTTACTCATTCATCTCTTTCATATGTGTGTGTGTTTATATGTGTGAGTGCATTTCCCTAGCTATGCTGCTGCTTTGAATTTTAGGTTGGTTCAGCAATGTTTGTTTCAGTAAAATTCTTTGTACAGTTTGTCATTGCAGAATTATGTAACTCATAAACAGAAAGTCAAATAAATCTTGTATGGAGGCGTTTCCACTGCTTTATAGATCGTTTTTTTTCTGCAGTGAAGGATTCAGGTAAACCACTTTTAAGCTTTTAGGTACCCATTCCATAAAACATTTTTAAGCACAGAAAACTCAGAAACATTTACAAACAAAACCAAAACTTATGACGTATTTATATTTGGTCTGCAGCAATTGATTAGGTGATTTTGGTCATTGATCAGTTATTTCACTAATTGAGTGAGCTATTGATTAATGAAACAATTATTATTGGCATATTAAAGACCAAATTGAAAAATAACCTTCCTCATTTTTTGTCATACATTGAAATGACTGCAATACAGAATCAAAAGAAGCTTTTTGCAAATTTAGATTTGATTAACAACATTTCTCAATGCAGAAATGCTCAGTTATTGGAGCTTCTTTGTTCACTCTGTTAAGACAAGTCTCTTTAACTGGATCAAAACAGTGGTTCATGAATCACACAGTTTTTAAGAATTTCCAACAAATCTGTTTAATCGTATACATTGACGTTGTTAATAGAAGATGTGGGAAATCCTGTTCCTCCATCATAACCATTCCTCCTTAACTTAAATCAATTAAGATGGTTCAACTTAATTGCATACATTTTTGCAACGGTTTGCCCTCTTGAGTTCATAGAACTAATTTAAGATTAGTAATACTAACAACGGTTCAAATTCAGTTATAACTACTAGAAATATTCAATTAAACCCAGTGTTAAATTTTAGAGTGCAGGAATTTTGGAGCTAAGGCTCACTTGAACAGATATAAATGTCACTTAAATGATAGTGCCATTATGCATATTCTCATGGACAGTCAAGACCTCAGAGAACCAAATTCCAGTTTCAGAAACTGTGACTTTTCCTATGCCTGAGCAAATTGTATTGAACTAAAAGATAAAATCTTTTTTTTTAATGAAAAAACAATGATCCTTTACAAAAGGTTGCCACTAAATGTATTCAACTCTTCAACTACAACTGTAGCAAATTGCATGAGGATTTGACATAGCGTACACTGTAGATTTTATAAAGTTTTTAGCAAAGGTAGTACCAGCAGGACTCTTCATTTGACCCCTTGGATACCCAAGGAATCTGGCTGCAAAATACTGTGTACATACAATGCACCCTTTGACCATGACATTTACCCAATACATCACCATTCATAATTATGCACAGCATAAAATCAATAAAAAGTAACAGAATTGTATATTCAGACTGGCAGGGATCATTCTCTGCCTGCTGACATTGGTGGAGAACCCATTCAGAGCTTGGTGCACCTTGTGCAAGAATAACATTGAACTGGGATAGATGGGGATCAAGGCTTTTGATTTGCATGAACTGTCGAGACATATAGCCGCATTTAAAGCCAAACGGCAAACTGTCTTTGAGTGAGCCATGCATTTGAAATCAACCTGTTCAGCCATGCGCATTACTGTGACATACACAGCTTTATACTTATTACACTGACCTTGGTGTATATTCAGTCACTGCTGATGTAAATCAATTAATTAATTTATTTATTTGATCTCTCTTTTTTAATTGCTGGAGACCGCCTTGTACCACATCTTGTAAGGCTCCAACCTTCCTTGTAGCACCAGGTTCAGTGTATAGTGAACAAAATTGGACTTGGCAAGTCAAGTGGGCCTGCTTAAAGCCCCAGCTGAGTTTGGATAACAATCCCACCAGTACACACAGCTGTACTCTAGCTGCTCTCTGTGCTAAGTGCTAATTAACAGAACAAAGCATCTGTTGTTCTTTTAAACACAAGACGGTTAAATATTTCATCTCTCTGCCTGTCTCCACTGATCCTCAGTTCTGTTGGAGAAGCAAGAAGAATAAAGCTGACAGCACACACGCACATTACACACATTTCCTGTAATGTACACATAACTGTTCACAAATGTATCTACAAACCAGCATACACAGAAAAAGACATGCTGAGACAAACGCACACACATTTCCTGTGCTCTCATGTAAGTTGACAGCAGCATCGGCGTAATGTACCATATTAAAGTGAACAGAAGCTTGACTACAAACATCATTCCCCCTTGGAGAAAGCCAGAGGCAGAGAGCAGAAGGGCTTGGTCTGAGGGAGACTGGGCTTGTGTCTAAGTGCTTATTACCCTGCCTCTTGTGACACTTACAAATATACAGTTTGTTCTTCTGTCTGAGGTAGGTAAGAAGGGGTGATGGAGAAAAAGAGGGAAAGATCACAACCTGAAGAGGAAGGAAGGCTAAGTGAGCCGAATGATTCCAGACAGGAAAAAGACATATCAGATACTCCGTCCTTTTCCCATCCTTTTCTGTTTTCCTCCCTCTTCTTCTTCTCCCCTTCTGTCTCTTGTGGCTTGAAGGAGGAGTGTGGGGGCAGAGCGCTCGTCTTGTTAAACGGCTGGCAGATGACAGAAAAATTAGAGGCATTTCGTTCTTGACAGGTTGTTGTGTGTGCGTGTTTTTCTCCCCCTTTTTTCTGCTTCAAATGTTTTTTGTCAGTTTGTTTTCAGTCAAGCTGTCTCCGCAGCACAATAAGTGCAACCTGCACACATACATTCCAACAATCGCACACACATGCAGACACGCGCAGACACACACGTAGAGGTTTTTTTTTTTGGTCTGCTCATAGGAGACAGATCTGATTTTGTGTTCTCAGATTGGTGGCAGTGGGAGGAGGGGGAGGAGCAGTTTGCTCACAAAGACATCTTCCCCTTCACTAATTATTGAGACAGGCTTTGATTGCCTGTTTGGAAACAGTTTCTCAAACAACTGTAATGACAATGATTAGGCGGAAGCTGCAAATTCTATGCAGGCAATGGGGAGGAGTGCCTGACCAGTCCATCCAAACATCTCGCCACCTTGTGTTTACGCAACGATTTTTGTTTTTGCAGTCATATTTGAATGTCATTTTGCAAGATTATTTTCACGTCCCATGGAAGTGTCTTTGTTTTTCCTTCCCTCTCTCTGTAAGGTGTCCCTATTTGGGTTGACAAATGTGGTTTTTAGCAATAACTACCACCTTTTGAAACTCTGGATGTGGTTGAATTGTTATTTTGGTACTTTTTATGATAAATGTGTGTTGCACTGTGTCATTATTACTGGAGATTTATAACTAGTGCATCCATTTTCTTTGTTGTGCAGAAAAACAGACCATAAGCATTGGAGAATACAGATACTCATTGTGTTCAGGATTGAAATAATACTCTTTGTAGTGAAATATTTAATCAAAACATAATAAATATCACTTAAATAATACATGTTAATGAAAATGGAGATGAAGCATTAAAGAGTGCTGCTTTTCAAGGTAGAAAGAGTTTAAAAAGACTTAAAATTAAAAGTTTTTTTCCAGTTTTCATGGAGGTTCACAGAAACAAATATGAGCTCATGTTTCTTCTACAGATAGTAGTTATTACTCTAATTGCTTTTCTCTTCTTCTCTAAAGGTTTATGACCACCTCCCCGAAATTAAGGAGTATAATCTAAATCAAATCCAGTGCAACAGTTTCATGTACTGGATCATATGACCTCACATCATAATTCATAGTTATTGACAGCTTGTGTCAAAAAGGTAATAAAAACACTGATAAAAGCAGTAAAATTATATGGTTGGTGGTCTCTTTGCTTAGTCAACAGGTGACTGTCTCTCACTTGGTTACTTTGCCTTGCTCTTTGAACTATGATGCATTTTCTTTAAAAGACAAGGATTCAGACCTGTGATGTAACAGTGCAGAATAAGAGGACAAGATGTAAAATTAGCCTGAAAAGAACCTCCTGCTACATTAGAGATCATGCATGCAAGTAAAGCAATACAGAAGTTTTTTCTTCTTTTTGCTTGAGGTCTAGTTAACAAAATAAATTGAATTAAGTTTAAATGTGTTGTACACTCACAAAATGCAACAAATCATGATCCACTGACATGGTTCTGCCCACAGCATTTTAAAGGCAGGTTTAACTAATTAACCTCGAAATGTAATTAACACTCAGGGAGGCTGGCTGGCTGGAATAGGCGCCAGCCCCATGTGACCCTGAAATGGACTAAATGGTATAGAAAATCAACAAACAAAGGAAACAGTGAAATGACAAGAACACATTGTACATCCAACCACTTTGTGAATGCAAACCTGTCATGCACCACATTTTTTTATAATTGTACTTTAAATGGGATGATATATGTACATCTCATGGAAGTAAAAAAACAAAATAAAAATTTAAACCTTTTTATTTTATTAAGGTGTTACTGCTTAAAAATAAAACTACAGCCTGATTGCATCTGTATATAGTCTATTATGAGGTTATTTATTTGTGATGCTGCCAAGATGAAAAAAATTAACCCTGGTCATTAATAACATTGTGGTACCCTTAAGTTTCTGAAACCTATGTTAAGAACTTGTTGATTTAAACTAGTTAAGTAGCAATTATTTGTAATTTGGGATTTTCTCAAAGTTTTATGTCCTCTATGTTCCTCTATGTTATTGTGATTACCATAATCTTTCATAAGGACTGAAGAACAGATTTTATCGTGGGAGCGCTTGGTGAATGAGGCCCATTGTGAGAAATGCCTTCAGTAATGCATCGCTATTAAAATGCTAAATTGCTACGCCCTGATTTTATTGGGGGCTCAGGATCTCAATCTACCATTTAAGACTGCATTGGGATATCTGTGATTTATGGACCTGAAGAAGACATGATAAAATTGTTAGTATTGGACAGTTTACAGTACTAGTCAAATGTTCGGACACACCTACACATAATTTGAATGAGTAGGTGTGTCTAGAGTTTTGACTGGTACTGCACATCACTAAAAAACAATTGTCTGATAATTTTGAAAGCATAAAATAAGGTATTTCAGACGAATCACTGCTTGGGTTTTTAGATAATTCAAAATAATTTGAAGATGTAAGACACAGAAGAGCTGCATCTTATACATGAATGTAATCTGTTGAGGCCAGTACTTGTTCCTATCACATATCAGTGAAAGATAGCTACAATGACTCTTTGCTGCCTTGGGTTAACCATATTTTGATCTGAATTTTAACCACATTCTTCCACCCATGATAGCGAGCCATGTATACTCACCAGTGCTGCTCACTGTCCTACATGCACCTGTGTTGCCTGCACTGCCCTTTTCATTTAATTGTTGTCCCGTTTCTGTATTTGCCATATTTTAAGCAAAAAAAGTTCTGTATCAGAACCAGTTTGCACCTCCCCAAAAAAAAACATACAAAGCCACCCACAGAGGCTGATAATGACCTCCATGCCCCAACATGTGGTGAGGAGTTTGCTGGTCAGACTTCACACTGTCATGTGGAGACCAGTGTCTGGACATTGCACTTCTCCATTAAGTTCAGCCGTTTTCATTCCTCAACAGTGGGTTAAAATATGACTCTCTTCTCAACCTTTGAGCTGGATTAGTATTCAGTTAATAAATTAACGTGAAACCATCTGTGCTGTCCCAGCTCTTAAAATAAAGAAACAATTGAAATGTGCATAAAATTATCTAACAAAGGCATAACTGGCTTTTGTTTGGGAAGGAAAACAATCTGTGATCACTTCTCTGCAATAATTATTTTTGGTGGTTCAGTGTGTTAATTTTTCGGCCATATTTATTTTAGTGATTTTCAAATTACTCTGATACAACTGAACAGGCCTCCAAAGCATGCAGAAGTGAAGAGTATAATTACATTATCAGTATTTTCTTTCTTTGGTTATTTCTTTAATGAAATAGTGAAACTGGCAACGCTATAAATGTTACAAGGAAAATGTCAAAAGGGCTTTGTTGATTTGAATTTTGTTTGTTCTGGGCCCAAAGCAACATATCAGCACCCAGACACTCAGGAAATCCATATTGAAGGTAGAGGTGGGAAAACAAAGGGATATACTCCAGCCATGCTGTTGTCTTTTTATCACCAACATCTTCTACACCTGGAATGATAAAGATGCATTGGAGATTAAATGTTGGTCCACCACCCCCATCATATTTGTGTTATCTGTAATGGGAGAATAATCCTCATGTGGAATTAATCTCCTTTAAATAGCATTTGTTCAGAGATGGAATTAAAGCTCTTGCTCTACTTCTGGATGTAGTATATATGCATTTTTACACCCTATGGGCACTGTATGTGCGTGGGAGCACGGAATGCCAAAACTGGTACCTTTCTTTCAGTGATAACTGTGTTGCTTAAAGTGTAAGCATGTGTTCGTGTTTGAATCTATTTGTTTAATTTAATCTTAACTAGACTGTTTTGTCCATTTATCTGAGTTTGTCCAAGGTCTTTGATTTTCAGCCTGAGACTGATTGGACATAACAGGTCCAGTTAACTCAGTCTTTTACTTCTCTTGATTACCTTTGGCTTTAATCAGATCTGGCTTGAATTTCCTCATTTCATTTATTTTTTTTCTACAATGAATTGAATAACACTTTATTATTCCCAAAAAGGAAATTCTATTTCCTTTGAACATGAAGCAGTTGCACTGTGGGTGTCTTTCTGATATTGATGAAACCAAGCTGATACAAAAATGTATACATGCAAGATTGTAAGAGCTGGTAGACTGCTGGTGGGTCATAAGATGTTTCAATGGGTTTGCATAAGTGGATACATGTAGACATAATGCTGGAAAGTTCAGATTCATACTAGTTATTAAATGTTTTACAATACAGCAACCACAGTAGGTACAATTAGTGGCAGACACAGTCAAATATGAAATTAACAACTAAAGGCACCTAAATGAAAAATGTCTCTTTATAATCCACTGACTTTATCCAAAACCCTTTTTCAGTAAATATTTTAATCTAAAAGATGAAATACTAACATTTTCTGACAGATTGCTTTTGCATCTTTTTGTAATAGTAGCATTACCTCCATCTCCAGCATTACCAAATGTAATCAAATGTCAAAGTTTAGCAGTTTCTGTAAATTAAATGTTTATGACTAAATTATGTATCAGTAATGCACTAAAGTTAAAAAGAAAAAAGTGAAAATGAAATAGAATTAAATGGTGCTCTGTTTTCTTTGCTACTGGTGGAGTAACTTTGGACTGGAGTCCTGTTTATTCAAAGAATTTGCCTCTTATTAAGTCATATTGATATACCTGGATTCATAAGTTTGTAAATTAAGAGTGGTGTGAATTAAAAAGCCCATTTATGCTCTACAGTCTACACCAAAAATGGATACACAGCTTTCCTTTACATCAGTAATTTGGTCTGTTTTCATTGCGCATTAAGCAGTATAGTAGATGTGCTACCAGCGAAAAGGACAAAGAGGAGAAAGCCACAATGTACCTGTTGTCAGCATAGACCACAACTACGCTCTCTGCAGTTGAGATGGAAAATGTTGTCTGTCCATGCGATGGACATGCAGAGTTTAGTTTAGTTTAGTTTAGTTAGGCTTCAGCCCTCTTTGGTGCACATTCTGCTTGCTGCAAGCAAATTCTTAATCACTTATCTCATTATATTTTGCATGGAAAGTTCAATTGTTGTTACTGGTTCAACTAATTTACTTGTAAGCAGTCAGGTGGTCCTGGTCTGATTGTCCACAATGATTAGTTCAGTAGAGCCTGCAGAACCAGAATACAGTCTTTGTTTGTCTTGAGAGGGCAGATTAGGACGCTCATCCAAACAATCCTTCACAAATGATATTTCTCTCCCTAATGTAGTTGGTTCAATTGGAACAAGTAATCACATTAAGACATTAAGCAGCACATCTGGTACAGTACATGAGCTTTCTCAGACTTCCTTAGACAGCGTTTTTTCTGTTACAAGGCCATCTGTAACGGATGGACAACAGGGTGAGCACGTGTCTGTGTGTGTCCCTTAGACAGAGGTGACAGAGATGTGAAGGGAAAAGAGGAGAGGCAAGAAGATGGAGAGCTGTAATTTAGCAGCCCGACAGAGGAAGTGAGATCTCTTGGGGGTGTGTAAGTGTGACAGTCTAAATGAATAGAGACGTCAGTGAGTGTATGTGTTTGTGTGGACCTGAGGAGTGATCTGTGCTCGCTGTGTTTTACTCACCCTGTCAAATCCTTGACAGCTCTGTTTTTTTATCAACCTTCCTCCTTCTGTCTGTCCCCCTGTTAAAGCTTAGTATGAAAATGTGTACACTTGTGTTTTTGAAGCCTGGTTTAATCAGGAGCATAATATTTTCATGTGCTTTAATTTTTTTAATTCATGGGTTACTTTGGTGATTAAATCTAATTGTGAATGAAAAGAAAACTTAAAACCAATGACTACACACAAGACTTAAAGGCCTTGATGTGGGGTCAAAAGTAGGTGTAGAACAGTTTCATGATTTGAACATCGTTCTTAATATAAATTCCCTTCCATACACCAGTAGTAGTGAGTTACTCCCTGTACTCATGGGGTTCTAATGCATCTAATATCCACCCAGTGATTACCGGTAACTCCCATGGGACAAATTTGTTACTGTGACAGCATGTAGTTATGTGATCAGAGTGGTACATCAGCCGCATACAACAGGACTGACTATGAGTTGCCAGTGGTTTTACAGAAAGATATAACTTTGTGAGTTTAGCTCACAGTGTCAAAACCTGCATTTGTAACATTACTGATGGTAAACTTGTTTCTGCACAGGAAAATAAAGTGTGAGATTATTTGGTCATTTGGACCAGTGTAAACATGGCCTCAGACACTGTAGAGTTCAACAAACCAGCAGTATTTTGCTCAATAAGAAGGTATTGGTCCATGTTTGTGACCTTTTAAAAAGGCTGTTGTGTTAGAAGAAGTGTTTGCACAGTTCCATTTTTGCTCTTAATCTTTCTTTATCCAAATATCTTATTTACTGTCAGGGGCTGTCAGGTTTAAAGGACCATAAATGTATGCCTCTCAAAACTTCTCAAGAAGTTTACATATATGAAACTATAATTTATCGAATACTTTTTATCCCTGATTATGACTGTAAAAAGTAATCTAATAGTCATTTATATTATAACAGAGAAAATCATAGAATTTTAAATAATAAAAGGTGTAGAAAGAACAGATGATTTAACTTTCTTCAGTGTTTGACAAAGTCTAAATGATACATTTATAGTCTGTGTGTAGATTTCTTTTTCTTTACTGTCTTCAATTCAGAAGTGCATTGAGTCTGTCTTAACCTGCTATTTTTCAAACCTATACAAGATCTTATTGTGGTTAATAATGCAGCAATTATATATTTATAAGTGTCTGGTCATACTATTCTCATTTCTGTGGCTTTTTTGGCCTTTTAATAAGCTCATTATGAGGAAGTTCTGTAGTGCCGGGTAAAAACGTTGCACTCAGTCACTGGTGAGTGGAGCTCCATGGCTACAAGCTTCCTCAGACAACGGTTTGTTATTTCAGTCAGCTCATTTTCTGTATTAGATGTGAATCTCAGATGTTTTAACTGTGTGACAATAAGTCAAGGGGTCATTTAATTCCTTTGATTTTCTCAAGGCTATGGATATCAGATGAAATATGACTGGAAGATTTGGTCATTAATTTTAGATTTCTATCTAAACGTTTAGATTTTATATAGCTTGTAATTGATTTACTACCACAAAGTTACAAAACAGTCAAATAATGGTTAATCATCCATCATTCTGATGGGCATACTTGGAAACTGATATTCCTGTTCTATTGCTTAAGCTGATTTTTAGTTTTATGCTGGTGTTTATAGGAACTGCTCAGATTTAATCAAACAAAAAAACCCTTTTTAGTTTCTTTTCTCACATTAATTTGTGGCTTTTAGTTTCTGTAGTTTGAAACATCATCATTTTGACTGAAGGTTTTGCAAAGATAGTGTTACCAAAAGCTCTGCACCCCTGCTCTTTCACTTTACCTAAAGCAGAATTTGTAGAAGTTTCTTTACAAAACAATGTATCATTCTTACTGACTCATAAGGGCAAATCTGCAGTGAATCAATGCCTCCACAAATCCATAGGTCATGCTCTGTTGTTGTAGTGCTATTACTGACCCCTCTCGTGAATGTTTTTAGCCCACAGTTGACAAACTGCTACAAACAATGAAGTCCAGAAAGTACAAAAGATTTGCTTCCCACAGCGGACCTGCTCTATTAAAGTATATAAGCAGTAAGACTTTGACTAGCTCTCATGACAAATTTAATGTGCTCCATTTTATCCTTTAAAAGGTCACATCATAAAGGTTTTGTTCAGATGCTGTTTTGATTGGTCTCTTAAAACAAGTGAAGGCATTATATTGCTATTCCCTGCAGTTTTTGTTACTGCATTGAGTTTGTTTGTCTGTTTAGATGGGAATAAGACGATTAATTTCAAATTATCTTCAAAATAGTACCACATAAGGGAAGACAAAAGAACCTTTTGAGAAAATGCTCCACAATTTCTCTCTCTCTTTTCATGTTTTGAGAGTCCCTTACAGATTGAAATTTGGAGTTTTAAAAAGTATATGATTGGGACACTAAAAGTAGTTTCCTTTTAGACTCTGTCCCCAAACTTATGGTTTACTGCTTAAGAAAACCCTTTAAAAATATTATTTAAGGAGTTTTAACATGCTTTGGGGTTGACTTACGTGTTGGAAGAAAGTGAAGCAGATTCAAGAACTACGATTATGAATGTGACTTTGTCGTTATTAAATCTTTTTTGCATGTCTTGCCTTCAATTCCTTCCTCTTCTTTTCAGGGCCCTTTCTTTGTGACATGTCCCTTGTTGCTTCCCTTTTCTTCTGAAAGAGGTTTCTCCTTTTTGGTGTGTTTTTTTAAAATTTTATTTTAGAAAAGCAGATCGTACAGTGGTGATAGGGTGGCGGGTAGTGTGATTTTATTTTTACAATGTTAACGGCTGTTTTTATATTGCGACTTTTTTTTCCCTCCTAAGTAAGTTTAACCTCCAATTCATGAAGTTATATATATATATACATACACACACACACACACTATAAATTACACCTTCTGCTTGGCAACAGAGGAAAACAAGAAAGGAATAAAACATGAAAACAAAAATTAAGCATGAGCCTTCCAACCATATCTATAACAAGATTCTAAAATTGTCATGAGACTCTAAATTTCTCCTTCATAAATCCCCCTTAGCCCTCAGGGCCCCTTTAAAAACAACATATGTTCTTTGCTGTAGGGTACCAAAACGGTACCCCACATAAGTGTCATAAAAATGTGATAAATGAATATTTTTTAAACCTTTTTTCACATCAAATCTTTGCAACAACTTCAGACCTTAGCATATATGTAGTTGTCTTTAATATACATTTGAAATTCTTTTTGCCCTGTCATAAAAAGCCCTTTTCTTTTCAGATGAGAAAAACAGGAAATATGTAGTATTTCTAAAAATAAGGTGCAAACTGGAATTTGATATGAGGCTAATACACCCTTGACTAAGTCAATAATTGATAAGAAAACTGATTTTGAATCTCTTACTTTGTGAGATATCATTCTTTATTGCAAATCCAGACGTTCTTTGCCTATTGGTGCCGAAACGGTACCCCACATAAAAGTGTAATAAAAATGTGAAAAATTAATTTTTTTTAAAGCTTTTTTCACATCAGATCTTTGCAACAACTTCAGACCTTAGCATAAATGTAGTTGTCTTTAATATATATTTGAAATTATTTTTGTTTTTGCCCTTTTTGTCATAAAAAGCCCTTTTCTTTTCAGATGAGAAAAACAGG
>JAVQJG010081453.1:0-11584 GCA_036024015.1 Craterocephalus amniculus | reverse complement strand
GGCTAGCTTAGTTAGCGATAGCGGATATTTTTTTTTTAGTTTTTGTGTGACGCTTTTTCTTCGCTAAGGGGTTTAACTTTCATAATTTGACTCCGGATCACTAGGGGAACGCTATTACTGGCTCATCGGAGTCTGGATGTTCCAAAAATTAACCAGGCAGAGAAATAGCGTCACGCCAATGCTAAAAAAACTAGCTGCTTTCGTTAACTAAAATGCCCTGGACTCGTACATATGCGCAATCAATGAGTCATTAATTGTAATGAAATTACCCCTTTTACCACATACTATGCCACATAGAAAACCATTTTTCTTAGAAAGATTAAAATAATATCAGGTATAGTTCCTTTAATGCCTTCATTCTTTAAAAAAAAACAGATTGTTGTGATAGTTTTTGATCTGACGTAAGTGCAGAGACTACATATCCACCAAGTTCCTGCTGCAAAGCCCAAAAGCACACATAAAAGCTCTTCAACATGCTTTGAATGACAGAAAGAAAAGAAAAAGAAGAGTCAGAAACAATTAAAATCATGCAAAGACTTGAAAGTCGTGATAAATACAAGGTGTATTTTAAGAGAACACGGAGAATTTAGTTTTTAGGTCTTATAACTTCTTTTTTCATTTCAGTGTTGTTAAGGTCACTTTAAGAAAATTCATTTAATTTCAGGCCCAAAAAATTAGATTCAGGGTAATTTTTCTGTTGTTTAAGTTCAAAGCAGGTCAAATTTGACTCAAACGGCATGCAAAGTCTAAGACATTATTATGTTTGCTGCTGCAGAAAACTAAATCGGCTGTAATTTGAACAGAACTGATCGCATCAGGTTTTTTACACGCACTGAGACTTATCTAGTTCATTTAAGGTCGACAAACTCAAATTGTTCCAGTAAATAAAGCTCAGTCCCAGGATACTGTACAGACTTAATAATGCAGTGGTAATTAATGTGGATTAGCCCAAGAGGACCGAAAACTAATCAGATTGCATCCACCTCCATGAAAGGAGCAGAGCTGCAGCAGAGGAGGAAAGCTGCCAAGCTCAGGTCAGGTATGCAGGCCGTCTGTATCCAGTAAACACAAGTTAACAAGTGTTCATAGCTTTACGAGTGTTTCTACAACAACTCCCATGAATTATCTCTATCAGAAGAGATTCTTCAAGTTTAGTGCCCAGAAGAAGTTTGTCATCCAAATTTTTTTCTAACAGAGCTGCAGCTGGAGGATTAAACTGAAGCTCGGCTTGGAAACAACTGGTGCTTACACTGATCCTGCTGATTGCTTGTCTGTGACTGAGGCGTGGGTTTTGATGCCTTCAGGTAAGCATTTCAGCCTTTATTGTTTTGTTGGTACAAGCAAATGAATCATAAAACACACATTCCACCGTATCATGCTGAAGATGAACGTTATGGGCCTCTAGTTTCCAGGAGGAAGACGTATCATATGTACAATAATTTCTGGAACTTTTTATGGTTAAAAACCCTGCAGTATACATCATCCTTTTCTTCTGAATACTCGGAAACTTAAGACTACAGTCATTTTGACTAATAATGGTAAATATACCAATGTTGTTTCCACATTCTGTTAAAGGGCTAAATAAAGACCTTATATATGTTTTTTAAAAAATAGAGTTTTCTCCTCAGCTTTTCTTCGGTTGGGCTTTAAAAGGTTAAAGAAAAGAAAAAATCCTTTCGCTGAGATCACAGATGAAGAAAGATGCAGAGGCCTTTACAATGTCATGTGTTCTTCAGTTAGAAATTATTTCCAATTCCTCTAAAGATGATGCAACCTCTAGTTGTCTCCACCTGCAGGTGCAGAGTCAAACATGACATCCGTTAAGGCAGTGGTTCCCAAACTGTGGGTTGGGACCCACATGTGGGTCGCAAGATCATTTCAGGGGGTCACCAGATAATTGGGAAAAATAGATAACCTTTATTTATCAAGTAAATGTGGGATTTTTATCATGGCTGTCAAAACGAAACCATTAATGAAGAGACAAATCTGAATTTAACACCTTAATTTTTTAACACATTAAAGCAGAAATCCACAATAATCTTCCTTATTTATGAAGTCAGACGAGTTTCAAGCCTTATAAGCAGAGGATCCTGCAGGACGACTCATCTGATGTATAATTAATAACCGTCATCGCAGAACTTACGGTCATGAACGCTAATATATGTCATCTTGGGGGTTGTGGCTTAAAACATTTATGAACCAGTGGTTTAAGGCGCGGTCCTGCAGGTTTTAACTGTTTATTATTGCTGATTTTATCTGTAAGTCGTGTTTTATGTGAAGCACTATGGTCAGGATGATCTCTTGTGTAAAGTGCTATACAAATAAACTTTGACTGATGGATTTTCTGCTTCAACACTCACACACATCCCTGCATTAAAGGTATGGTGAATCACTACAACTGATGTATTTTAGTCCAGAATTAATTTTTCTTAAAAGTCTCACCAAGTAAGAATAGTACGTAACCCTAACCGAGTCAAGCTGCCAGCTAAATTCAGGAGGTGATAAAGTTTTATAATGTTTTATTGCAACATGGAAGCAGATAAATTTTTAACTTTGACCACTATCTTTTTACAACTATAAGGAAGCTGTTTTGCCTGAACCAAACCATGAAGAGATGAAACTGTTTTTATTAAACGTTGTGAACACACCGGGCTGAAATCCCTCCAGCTGTGAGACAACTGATCCCTGCATCACTGTGCAGTCCTTCCAGTGCTTTTTTGTGACTTTTACAACCTAAACTATTTGGTTTTACTTGGGATCTAAAGCCTGTGTTTGTGAGGCGGCAGCTCCAACGGTGAGCTAAAACCTCCCCACAGACGTTTTTCACGCACACGTCTCCATGTTTAGAAATGAAATGAATAAATCATGCATGGAGCTCCGCTGAGACTTTTCTAAGATTAATTAAAGCTGCATTTATTGAAAAACAAAAGTAATTCCTGGGGGACTGGTTATGGTGTGTATATCCATAGAAACGGACAATCAACCTGTGTGGTTGCTTCATCTGAAGATGAAAGAAGCAACTTTGTTTTTCAGATTTGGAGGATTTCTTGCTCACAAACTTTGCAGTTAGCGATGCAGGTCACTCCCTTCCAGAAAGCTCCGTCTTCTTTCTTTTTTCATTCTTCATCTTTTTCCTTTTCCAAAGAGTCCGATTTTTTTAGCCTAAACAAAATAAAATCCATCAAGGGGACCACAGCATGACTTACCTTCACATTCTCAGTAGCCTGATGCACACTGAGGACGTCATGGAAATTCACAAACAGGGGAAACCTAAAAATATTCACCTTTTATGTTCTGTTGAACCAGAATTTTGCAGAAAGTTTGCTGCCTCTCGGATTAGCAGGACTACAGTCTGCTCTGGCTGTTAGCCTGTATGCTTAAAAGGACTGTGTGTCCGACAGCAAAACTTAATTTGCTCCATTTTGTCGGCTTAGTTCACAGGAAACTGTTTGCTTAAGTTTTTTAACAAGCAAAAATCAGTTTAAGTTAAACTTTATAAACGAAAAGATGCATCAGGTTCAGGGAAAGATGGTGACCGTGTTTATGAGCAACTCATAACTGTCTGACACACGCTTCTGATGCCACGCCATAACTGACAAAATAATAAAACTCCTGTTGGACAAGGGCAGGATTAAGCATGGGAACCGTGTCATTTGCTGCTGGTGAGTCACACCCAGCGTCGATGCAGGAGCTGCAGTGTCTTCACTTAAACCAGAAAGGTGAGATGAAGGTGGGTAACGACTGACCAGATGTTTTCTTTGGTTATTTGGTCATTTGGCCCCATTAGGCCCCATTCTTCTCCAGAGCCAGTAGTGTTATTAGCCTGTCCAGTTACATTTTATAAAGGCTTCATGCTCTTCTCACAGCAGGGAGGGAACTTTCAAAACATTAATATTCGTCTCGGAAACAGGCCGAGACCAAAAAAGGGCAAAGTGCTTTTCTTCCATCAAGACTAGGAGGCATCTGAGGGGTGTTGGCGTCTGTGGGCAGATGTGTTGATCAGTGAAGACGAACAAATATGCAATCCTATTACAGAGCCCCGTGTTTACGCAACACACTGGCTGCATGCTGGTTTACTGAGAAGCAGCTCAAACCTCAGATTTCACTTCCTCAGAGTAAAATGTAACACTAAAATACCTTTCAGAGTTCAATTTATCAATAGTGTCAATAATACTTAACAGATTCCTCTAATTCCTTCAACTCCAGCACCAAGGTGAATAAAAACAACTCCCACTCTGTGCTTGTTTGTTTGCCAGGCTGTTTATGGAGCGCATATGGATGCTGTTTGATCCAGCTATGGGTGCCCAGATGCTCCAAATAACTAAAGGCCCATTTATGCTCCCTGACGGACGTAATTTGGGGCGTCCGTTCCAATCGTCTTCATGCGTCGCTGCCTTCATGCTTCCATGCAACGTTTCTGTTGCTACATCTAACCTCCACCAGGGGGCAGTGCTGAGTTTATTGTAAACTGCACGATACGACGTTAGTTTCAGACATCAGTTGGTGGCACAAACGCGCTGCTATAAAGTTGTTTCTAACCACCAACACACCCTGAACGCCTGCAGATCCTTATTTCAAAAGCTTGTGCAACTTCTAATGTTTTCGTTCTAGTCTTCATTCTTCTTCTATGGTTTTCCTCTTCCTGTTTATCTTCTTCTTCTTCTTCCCTGGTTTGTTTCTGCTCCACTATGCTCAACACTGACACCGCGTGTCACATTTTTTGTAAAATATATGAATTAATTCATACTGGAACCAGTAAGCATTGACTCGGCAGCCCTGTTGTATTTTCATTCTCTTAAAATATCAACTTTATCGATAAAAGCAAAAATGATATCAGTTATCATTGTAAATCTCAGTATCGGTAAATTTTCGATACATCGCCCACCCCTATTCCACACTATTTCCACTATTTGAATTTTCTATTTTTGGAGTTAAAGTTTCAGAGTTTTTGTTAGGATGAATAGCAGCCTAACAGCATGCTGCAGCATGTAAGAGTTCACTTCGCTGCAAACCAAACTTTGGTTTCGTTTTGTTTTCCTCGACAGAGCAAAGCTGAGGCACCAACAACCAGGTCCAACCGGTGTTTGCCCCGCTGCACATATTTCTGACTCTGCAGCTAATCTGCGACACACGGAATCCGTGGAAACCGGAGCAGGTTGATGCTCACACCTTCGTCCGGATCACTCTTTTCCAACGGTGACGAATTACAGGGAAATTAAAGCATGTTTACACAAGAAGAATGAGTAAAACAGCTATTTCCAGTCTGCTTCTGCGGTTTTTCAATGGTAAGCCACTTACATATGAAAATATTCTGGCCTGATGGACCAGCGATAAGCATCTCCACATCCCACACACAATTATTGGATTTAGCCGATCAGTCCTGGTGAAACCACAACAGCTGACTGCTCCCGACTCCACGGAAAGATCCTGATAGTCTGTTATTTAGCTCTCATGTGTGCACCTCAAACTGAATTTGCTGCTGCCTACATGGGCTCCTCTAAGTGAATAAAGATTGTTTTCCTGCTTTTGCTCATAAATACTCTGATCAAGGAGTTTCTCTTGACAGCAGTAAAAGCTCTACAAATATCAATCAATAAACAATTAGATTAAAGTTAAAAAGAGAAAGTGCTCTGAGGGATGGTGCGGGCGTATGAGTAGAAGAATAAAAGCTTTGCAATCTCAGGAGATGACTAGGGTTAGACTCTGCATCAGCCTTAATGTAGGATAAAGTGGTAAATCTCTGGTCACGGTCAGCAGTGTTGGCCCACAAACGTGGCTCAGTGTTTTCTCTGCTGACATATAACCACTAAATGACTTAAGATGTAGCCCAACACGCAGGCCTTTTAGCTGCAAAAATGAGTTTCTCCATTTCCACTGTGGTATCCGCAGCCCATTAACCCAAGGAAAACTAATGTCATTAGTCATGACTTCCAAAGGAAATGCAGCAGGAAAAACACGGCGCTCTAATCTGCTGAAGGATCTTTGCGTTCCGTCGTCCCATGTGATCTCCGGGCTTCTCAGCTCGGGGCTTGTTTGTGCAAAACACCTTGACCAAACTCCGGAGACGACATAGGAAGCCTGCCAAGTGCCGCTTGTTGTGCAAGGCCAGCCTGCAGCTTTGACATTTCCCTGCACGCTAATTTTACACACCTCAGCGAGGACAAGTTGGCAGAGGCAGCAGCACGTTGGGTGTGTACACCAGTCTAATTGTAGTTTGCAGAGTAAACAGTCAGATACAAACTGGTCTGTCCAGAAAATTCTAACTGGTATGAAATGATAACTAAGAAGTCTGGAAATGAAGCAGATGCTTCAAAAGATGAATTCAGCTTCTTGACTGAAAACAGTCCAAAGCAAAAGTGCAACTTTCAGTATCAGTGAATTTGATTCACTCAGCTCTCTTGGTTTCCTGCGAACTTGTGGCTGAGGCCGTCCGTGATGTCACTGGATTCTTCGCAGCGCAGCCAAACCAGTCCTACAAAGAGCCCACAAGCAGCTTCAGGTCTGAAGAGGTTGTTCTACAGCTGTGACATCTGGCAGATGAGGCAAAGAGGCGGAGGAGAGTCTGCTGCTGCTGCTGCTGCTGCTGCTGCTGCTGCTGCGCTCATCACCCACGGAGGAAGCTCGGCTCACACAGGAATACAGCGGTAAGGAGAATTTAACAAACTCCTCTTTGTTTGTTATTTTTGTTATTTTTTATGTTTTATGACTTTTTTTCTTTAGGGTGGGGATGGACAGAACTTTAGTGCAAGCTTGCACCTGTGGCGTCTGCACTCTTAAAGAATGCTTCATGTGTCTGTTTAAACACATTTATCTGTTAGAAAGTGTGCAAACAGATGCTTTTAGACCAGAAGGATGAATAAAAATACTTTTTGTGGCTTAACTGAGCGGAAGAAGTAAACCAGCTCTTTGGTAAAGATAAACATTCATTTGCATTTTTCATCTATAACCATCATCATGACACGCAGGAGCAGCAAAAAAAAAAACAAACCACAGCTTTACATGTCTTTACACAATTAAAACTCGTTGTCACGTGACAGGATAAAGGTTTGAAGATGCTATCTGCGCGAGCCTCTCTGTCTCCTGCAGCAGAAATGAGCCTTTTTATCTCGCCTTCATCGTTGCTCTAGTCTTGCACTTCCTTCTCTTCTGGCTCATGTCATCATGTCGCGCTTCTCTGTCCCGTCAGCTGCAGCCGCACATGGACGACATGAGCAACTCCACCAACTCCAGCACGCACTGCCCGTCCATCGATGACTTCCGGAACCAGGTGTACTCCACCTCCTACTCGCTCATCACCGTGTTCGGCTTCGTGGGGAACACCTTCGCGCTGCTGGTGCTGTTCCGGACCTACAGCCAGCGCTCCCCGTTCCACGTCTACATGATCAACCTGGCGCTTTCGGACCTGCTGTGCGTCATGACGCTGCCGCTGCGGGTCATTTACTACGTGCGTAAGGGCCGGTGGGAGCAGGGGGACTTCCTGTGCCGCATCAGCTCCTACCTGCTCTACGTCAACCTGTACTGCAGCATTTACTTCATGACGGCCATGTCCTTCACGCGCTTCCTGGCCATCGTCTTCCCGGTGCGCAACCTGCACCTGCTGACAGTGAACCGCGCGCGCGCGATGTGCGTGGGCATTTGGCTCTTCAGCAGCCTGTCATCCTCCCCCTTCCTGATGTCCGGGCAGCAACTGGACAAAGACAACCAGACATATAAATGCTTTGAGCCGCCTGAGCACACCAGCAACGGCCTGGCCAAGCTGCGGATGCTGAATTACGTGGCTCTGGTCCTGGGCTTCATCCTGCCCTTCCTGGTCATCCTCATCTGCTACGCCGGCATAGTGCGCGCCCTGCTGTCGCGCACCAGCGCCGCGCGCAGACAGCAGGGCACAGCGGCCAAGGCCATCCGCATGATCGTGGTGGTGCTGCTGACCTTCCTGGTCAGCTTCATGCCGTACCACGTGCAGCGCACCTTGCACATCAGCTTCCTGTCCCGGAAGGACTCGACCTGCGAGGAGCTGATCTCGATGCAGAAGTCCGTGGTGGTGACTCTGAGCCTGGCCGCTGCCAACTCCTGCTTCGACCCGCTGCTTTACTTCTTCTCCGGGGAGGGATTCCGCAGCCGCATGTCCTCGCTGCGCCAGACCATGAGGGCCAGCTCCGGCCGGCGCACGGCCAAGCTCAAGCCCATCACGGGCTCCGAAACCGGGGGGGAGCAGAAGCTGGGGGGCACTTAGGGCGCGCGAAGGGGAGGGAGGTCATGCAACTAGCAGGAGAGCTCGGCTGCCCTCTGATGCTAACAGTGAGGAAATGATCGAAAAAAGGAATCAGCAATCTGCAAGTTTCATGAAAACGTGTCTGTACTACAAACAAATGAAGTCATGAAAAGGCCAGCCTGTTCAGTATTTAAGTAACACGATGCTTTAGTGTAAATAGCCTATTATAAAACCAGAAGTTGTGATAAAATAGCAAATGTGTGCATTATACTGGTGTATAAAATCATTTCAGATGAAGATAAATATAAAGGGTCATTTTATCTCGTGTCCACACCCTTGTGTTTTCTGTCATGTCAGCTGCAAACAAAGGATTAAACTCATTTATTCATTTATTTATTTATCTTTGAATTAATCATTTGAAACTGTTTTTTTAGTGTAAAATTATATTTTTGTAAATATCTTATATTCATTTTCCCTGTTTGTTTTATTTGAGTTATCAGAATCTCTCATTCTGTAATGTTATTTTGATACAATTATGGTTTTTAATGCATTTTCCTATGCTTATCCTGCCATGCCCCCTTTTCATGCCAGTTTTTACAATTTAAACATGCACTTGAAACAAATATTTGCCTTTTAAATAAACAGCGTAGCATTTTGGTCCGATCACTTATTTGCTTTCTCTCAGGTGAGCTTGTTCACGCAGGCTTTTAATATTTGCACAGTAATTATGAAACAGCTGGTTAGCTGTAGAAGGGAATGGGGAAACAGCCAAGCTGTCAGGGCTGTCACCTTTAATGAGTTTTGCAATTCCAGTAATTCTTCATATCTGGTTTAAAGCTTATGGCTCCGGTTATATCCTGTTGAGCATGAACTTTAAATGCGGTTGCATCTTGTTTTCAAATTGTCTTATGTAAATATAAATATGTGTATAAACTGCATTAAAATGCATCCAAAATGAGTCCATTCACTTTGGTGTTTTGTAAGTGACATCCCTCTGTACGGAGAGTTACTCCATCCAACCACTGGAGGTCACACCAGTGCAGGTTATTTACATAATTCTCCTTGCATGGAAAGGTCATTAGTTAATTCCTACAAACTCTGGACCACTTTCACATATTAAATTAGTACAAAAGATCAGTCATAAGACGGTTTGTGTGGTATATAAACATATTAGTGGATGCAGTAAGCATAGAGAGAGGGTAGGGGCATGCGTTTATCATCCTATGAAGCCACAACATGGAGACGTACTGTACGCTCAGCCTGCAGCTCAATTAGAAATACAACACAACAGAGGAAGCACACTGCTGATTGGAACATAGAGAGCCACTGTACTACCGCTTCATAAACAGATAATATCAAGCACATGATCAGCTCCCCCCTCTTTGCACAAAAAGATGTTTGTTCCCGTGTGCGCAGCCCGACGATCGTAAAGATGGGATTCTTTGGGTTGCAAATATTAATGTAGCCTATCTTGCAGAGATACTGACTATACAGGAAGAAAGGAAAGTCCCGGCTAAATTGCTGCTATTTCCAAAGAGTGTGGATGACAGTGCACCCCTTTTCACAGAAGGAAAGCTGTCCTCTAGATTTATAACCCCCTAAGTGATTTAGCCTAAGAGCTGATTAGTTTCTGAGAAAGGTTAAGAATAAAACTCGTTTTTCTTCAGGGACAACGGAGGCCGTTTTGCAACATGTGTTAATGCTCACCATGTGAGATCAGAAACCTCTGGAGGAACTCTCCGGGGGACATGCTTTGTATTGCAGGCATGTAGCCTTGCTGTAATATTTATGTTATCACCGCTGACTGTCTGTCTGTCCGGGTTTGGTGAAGTTGGAAAATATTTTTTCCATAGAAAATGTATTGAAAAATGGTGGAACAAAAAATTTGGATATTTCTGTTGATTGATTGTTTTTTCCCAGCCCTAGTATTTATGTTCCCTTCCATTCTTTACTCGGTCCGGTTCAGGCATCAAAACGTGTCCACCTGTTAAAACAATAACATTAAATCATTTCTGCAGTAGCCTGCTGATTGTGTATCTGGGGATCGCTCCAGCATACCAGAACCTACTAGGAAGGAAGGATGCTGTACCTAACAGCACGAAGGTTTATTACACTGCATCATAAAGGCTGTTTCTAATAATTCAAACTTTCTGATTAATTAATCTAGTTTATTATCTTAACGGGGCCATAGAGCTCAGCACAGCTGGACTGTGTGAGCTGCCAGCCATCCTGCTGTTCCCTCTCTGCGAGGGGTCAGTGTAAGTTTCAGAGCCTCGATGTGACACGTTTCAGTCAATAAACGTGTGTTTGTGTAAAAAAAAATGAACCGTACCCTGCAGACCTAGCAAGGAAGCTGAGTTATAGCTTTTTTCCAGAATGAATTTATTGAGTCACTGATGTTTCAACTTTGCATCCTCTTTAACTGGGATGTAGAAGTTTGCTGAGTAACCTGATAATAACGACAGTGTCTGTGCTGAGTGCCTGCATTGTTCCAGTGCTGCATACGTCTGTTAATATCACTGTTAGGTCTGGTCAACTGAGCTCAGTTTTTTGTTTAATTTCAAAAAGTGATATAATATTATTAAATTAGTTTATTTATTTTTACAGCTCTTCCAATTCTAGGCTATATTTCATTGTCAGGCAGGAATTTGACATTTAATGAAGTAAATTTCACATTTTTTATCATTCAAAGGTGATTATACTGTCTTTCATTGGCAGAAGACAGGACAGCAGACAGAGGGAGGCAACTAAATTAACCATGTTTTTTAACAAACACTGATTTTTCTTTGCTTTTTCAGTGTTTACGCCTTGCAGCATTAGGACGTGTTCACACAGAGACCATTTTAAGTTTATCTGCTGAGGTTTGGACATTTTGTCCACAAGGAACTTTTGGGAGCCCGATAAACATTAAGCCAAATGCTCCTTTAACCCATAAGCATTAGCTACCAAAACAAGTTTCACTGTGTCTTTGTCTCTTTTTTGGTGTATTTCTGATGCAACATTTGATCCTGTTTTCTGTTTAGAGCCTGTTTACAATGTTTTCAGTGCAGCTAGCTTCAGATGGCTAGCAATGACTCGGATTGCTAGCATCAGAACTATGTTGGCCTGAACTGCATCTTTCTTTCTTATAAAAAGTCCTCCTTCTTATATCTTTTAATACATCATGAGACTACAGGCTACATATCCAAATTTTCAAGTTTTAGCTTACTTTAAAACCAGCTAGCATCCTTGCTAGCCTCCTGTTTTAATTAAACTTGATTATACAGGTCTGTCTCAGAAAATTAGAATATTGTGATAAAGTTCTTTATTTCCTGTAATGCAATTAAAAAACATGAAATGTCATACATTGTGTATTCATTACAAATCAACTGA
>JAVQJG010081442.1:0-41098 GCA_036024015.1 Craterocephalus amniculus | reverse complement strand
CACCCTTTACACATATAAATATTACGATTATCTAGGTGACTTGTTGTGCCTGTCTGAAAAACACTCACAATCCTATCATCTATCTTTCATTCAGCTCAGAGCAAACGTCAACTTTTATGTTGTCATTTTATGGTTGCCAAGAAAAACTGACAAGTGACGTCAGACCTACAGCTGTAATTGAGCTGCGCATGCGCCCTGGGAAAGACAGACTGGAATCTGCTTTGTTGGGGCCATCGATGCTTTGACTTTCGGCGAGTCAGCTGCAAGTTGCAGGATATTGCGGCGAGTTTTTTCGGTGCTTGCTGGTTAATAAACGCTGTCGACGTCTTGCGAGTGGACATTTACGACTCTTTTCGCCGTGTGGACGTTTCAGGCGACAGAAGTCTGGACCTCCTGTATATAAACAAAACGCTGCTAGCTGCTTTTTAAGGTGGCACGTCAAAGACAGCTGCAAGAAGTAGACGCAACCGATTCCCGAAACTTCGTGTCGGAAACTCGATCCGAGATGGAAATAATCGGACAGCTTTGCTAGGAGTTAAACTCCTAAACGTATCTGCACGAACATGAGAGAAGAGGACAGTTTGTTGGGAAGCCAGTCCATGGCAAGTGAAAGAGGGGGTGAACATCCTCACAGCTGCCCCCACTTGACAGAGGAGAAAGTACCTGCTAACGAGAAGGGCGATCTGAGGCCTCCTGGTCATTTGTCCATATCTTAGTAGAAGAAAATCTGACTTTTGACATGGAGACGGTGGGGAAATTTGAGTTTAGTCGGAAGGACCTGATAGGACATGGCGCATTTGCTGTCGTCTTCAAAGGCAGACATCGAGAGGTGATTGTCTCTCTGCACTATTTACACTGCTGTTCATGTAAACCACAGATGAGAAGTCGTATTAATGCCATTTATTGTGTCGTTAGAAGTGGGTCGCCTTTTATCAGCCATCTGGTGCATTTGTTGTCATTGTACGGCCTTAAGAGGCCTGACCGCACATACAGGATATTCCTTGAAAAACCAGTCAGCTAGCGCATAAAACGCTTCAATGCTTTTTTAAATACTTGTGACACGTTTTCAGAATGCATGCTTGCTAATGCTATGATCATCTCTCCTTGTCGGCTTTTCCGTTTCTCAGATGTTGCCCGTCAGGGTGGCAAATTCATATATAGGCCAGCAGACTCGTATTGTTTCCTGTAGAAAGCTCCACACTGTGGCCAATGATAGACATGTCGGTGCATGTACTGTACCCGGATTGAAAGCATATAAACTATAAATGCTGAGATTACACAGACAGCTTGATCCCCTAGCATCTGCTGAAACAGATATGCCACCAGGGGAGAAATTTGACCTGCAGCTTTTTTTGTTGCTTCATTACTAAAATGGCTCTCCACATTAGGGGATTTCTGTATTTCAGCACATACTGCAGCACACAGCTATAGCAATGCATTGGGATGAGTTGTGAGTTAAGCAGAATAACAGATAATGAAAATGCATTGAATTTGAGAAAATTTGAGAGTTGATGGTTGTATTCTGCTTGTGAAAATTTGGCTTTGTTGTTGGTAGAGGCTTGATATAAGCCTGACAGGGCTTTTTTGCCTCTCCCGGCACAGTTTTTGTTCTTTTTTCCTTAAATTTTTATGTATTGTATTTTCCATGTGCAAAAAGATAAAATAAAATAAAAAAATAAAAATAAAAACAAACAAAACAAAAACTCTTCTGGTACTAAGTATCATTATAAAAACTACATATTAATGAATAAATAATGAAATAACAAATAATAATAATGGCATCTTAAATTTCTAAGTTCTACAAATATGGCAAAATGTATCATTTTTTTAAACTATCTTATGCAGCAACATGGTTATGCAGCAGGCAAAGGCATAACAAAACAGAAACTGTGCAATGTGTTTCTTCTACCAAAACATTTTTTCTTCATGTAATGTGTTCTTCTAGAAACTTGACTGGGAGGTGGCTGTAAAATGCATAAACAAGAAGAACTTGGCCAAATCTCAGACACTGTTGGGCAAAGAGATCAAAATACTGAAGGTAAGGCAGTTATTTGGCTACAACAAGGAAACCCACAACCACCCCTGATTCAGCATCATTAACTGTAAAATCAGTCAGATTTGTGAAATTGTGCTGTTGTGAAATGTGTCACAGTTGCTGTGATCGTTTTGCTGAGCATGGTTTTATTATTGTTTTGTTGGACAAGTTTCCTGGGTAGAGAGAAAACATCCAAACAATGTGCTCTCTTTTGTCTGCAGGAGCTAAAACATGAGAACATCGTTGCATTACTGGACTTTCAGGTACATAAAACTTGAATCTCAAACGGCATCTGGATTGCGTGTTGAGGCCTCTGTTTACATATGATATTATCACACCTCTTGCTGTCCCACATTTCCTTCAGCCTGCGCTCGGAAAGTAGAGCAGACGCTTTGTTGGGCACGTCTGTTCCACATGACTCACTCTTGTCTCGTGCAGTTTGAACTGTTTTGCTTGTCCTGCTTGTTAATTAAACCAATCTCTTAAAAGCTTTTCATGTTTTTTCTGCCTCCCTCAGCGGGCAAATCGTCTCTAAAACTTCAGTTTGAACTCTGCCTTTGTGTCCCGTTGAGCTCAGTCATCGTTTCCTGTGTTTACATTGTGCCTGCAGTCACGTAGCCTGTTCCACCGGCTTTTCTCTGTCAAGGTTTTCACCAAAATATAGTGTCAATTTCTTCCCGTCTCAGGTGTTTCTGCTCATGTGAAGGAACAAATGAGTTCTGCAGAGATGTGTTGTATGCAAACTCTGTCATGCTGCGTGTTGCGCTGCCAGTTGAGCAAAGGAAAAAATAAAACCTCATTAACATCGATGCTGTTGCTTGTAGCCTAGTAACCAGTCTAAAGCTCACTGTTTCAACACCTGCTGGATAGCTGATACATCGTGTCCTTACACACAGTCTTATCTGAACCCAGCAGGTCTTCTTTTCTCCCTCTTTCTCTTGGTCCATCTTGGCAAAGGAAGAAAACAGGATGCCAATTTGCATCATACTAGATGTCATTATTTCACACGTACAATAGCTCAGCAGTACGCCAAGTATGCTCTTTAGTTGCAAGGCTGTTTCAAGAATTCTTTGTTCTGATGCATTGCCTTTTTTTTTATTATTATTATTATATCTTGTATTTAACTTTTAGTTTGGCACTTTAGCTTCTCTTTAAGTGAGTTGGTTTAGTCATGCAACAAGTCATGACCAGTTACGTACACTTCTATGAGCCTACAGTGCAGCGTTGTTGTGTTGATGGCAAATATGGACCTAACTGCTTCGAGGTCATTATCAGCAGCTCGAGAAAAATCACTGGCAACAGGTTGCAGGGTCTCTGCCCGTGCAGAGCTCGAAGATTCTCCCAAACAGTGGGGGATTCGGTGCTCCCTCTGGCAGGAGGACAGTCCAAGCTGGTCTCTACGATTACAGGTTTCTTGTGGCGCAGATGGAGGCGGTGTAGATGTTTTATGCAGGAGATCCTTCGATCCACATATCTAAGTAGGTCAGAAAGAAAGCTGACACCGAAGTAAAAATCCTGGACATCAGCAAAAAAAAAAGTTTTTTTCTGCTGTTATATTGTGTCCAAAGGGACTTGGAATCAGTTTGCAGGTTTTTCTAATCTAGTTTACCAGAGCAGGATTTGAATTTCCTTGAATTAGTTGAGCAGAGATGGTAAAATATAAGACCCTATTTATAAGTCCTTGCTGATGTTATTTTTGTGAGTATAAAGCCAAAAAAGCCTCATTGGAGATTTTATGCCTTTCAAGATGCAGTGTTGGCTCGCAGATAGTTGTATCTTTTATCATGATAATGTTGCAGAAACAACAGCGTCAGACATTTTATCTGAGAGGTGTGGTGCCTAGATACTCCGAGATAGCCTATGAAACTCTGCCCTGAAGCTCACCGGCTGCCTGTTGGCTGTCCATCTTCTCTAAAGCCAAAAGCGTCCGACTTCAGAATCGCTGACTCAGCTTAGCTACAGAAAGCACGCCGGCCTCTGACCGCTGTGCTTCAATAGATACTGAATTGATGTCAAGAGGGAGACCCGGCACTCATCTGTTATCATGTGATAAGGGGACTTTTTGAAGTTGGCTGCAGCAGTTTTGTTTTGGTTTCTTCTCTTAAACTCTGAGTGTTTCTAGAAGATAGTGGATGACAGTAAATAACAGATCCAGTCCCTTAAATTTACAGTATAAAAAAATATTATTTGTTATTATGAAAAGGTTATGTTAATTATTAAGTTGTGTTGATTTTAAGCTCGCTTGTTCTTTCACTGCTTTTCATAACTCTGTTGATATAATGCATCATTAAAAAGTTGAAGCATTTATTTTTCCATATCTATAAAAAAATTTCTTTAAACGGAACCCCAGAATAAAGATTTAATATCTGTTGGTATCCAAGCGTATTCTGCACCTGCCTCTGCCTGTAGAGCTAATCCCAGTTTATTTAGCCTGACCATGATTAGTGTGTGCCCTGATAAGCCATTCTCTGGCTTGCCTGTTGCAGACATGTTTCTTTACTCCCATCCTTATCTCTCTTCTCTTTCAGGAAACTGCCAGCTCAGTGTACCTGGTGATGGAGGTAAGCTTACTGCCGCGCTCGGCGTTGTTTGCTCGGCGCTGCATTGTCTCAATTCTGTCAGGGCTCGAGTTATAATTAGCTGACCCCTCAGCAAGTAGGGGAAAATGACGACCAGCCAGCGATCACCATTGTGCTTTTGCTGTAGCTTGATTGGTGGATAATTTTCACCAGGAATAACAATTTGGTTTATTTCTTTCTCTGACCAGACAGACTGCTTCAAACTATGCATATAAATCATTCCTATAGAGTGCCAATAGGTTCTTATTTCTCTCTCCAGTGCTTCCCAGTGTACATTGTAGTCTTTTTTAGGTAGTTCTGTGGATACGTTTTGTGTAATTTCATTCAGCATATTTCAGTACATACAGTACAGTATGTACTACCACATATCAGGCAAAACTAATAGATACTGAATAGTGAGACAAAGACCTTGCTGATAAATAATTGGATAAACGTGCATCTCAGGAATCATCACAGGACCTGTCCAACTGCTAAATATATTTTTTTAAAGAAAAAGCGAAGCAATGGTTTGTCGAGAAGAGACTTTTCACAGCCGTGTCGAGGCTGGAAAAGGACACGTGTACCCACCCCCCAAGTCGAACGGTACCATGATCCCATGTCACTGAACGCAGCTGATGCTCTGCTGGTTTTTAACATTCTCATAGCAGATCGTGCCAGCTTTTAAAGCGGTATTAAAGAGCCATACCTGCCGCGCTCTGCTCTTTCTGGGCTCATTTATATTAAAGGGCACGAACAGGAACAAGGTTGTAAATCAGTGAATGCGCCACTCTTCAGCAAATCACCCCTCTGATCTCATCTTCTTCCCAGTCTTGTCAGGAACGAGGTTAAGTAGGAGTCATCATACAGCAGACCTCCATGTTACCTGTGTTTGATAATGTCTTTCCTCTTCTTTCTGCTTCATGTTGATCTCAGTACTGTAATGGCGGGGATCTCGCTGACTACCTACACTGTAAGTGCAACAATTTATCTGTTATTACTTAATCAGAGTGAAATGCCTTTCAGTTTTTGGGGGGCGGGCACAGCAGAAGTGAATCTTTGTTGCTTGGTAGCAGAAAGAGTCCATAAGTATTGACGCAGTCAGCAGAAGGACCATCAGGCCTTGATTTTTTTTAAACTCTTTGAACTCTATGAAAACTTTATTAGTAGTTTCAAATGACCTTTGACTGCAGGAAACGCTGCTCTTTCTGAAGAACATTACCTGCAGCATAGATATCGGTGGAAGGAGGGCTAATAGACAAAGTTAAGCCCATATCATTTGAGCTAGTTCCAACTTTCAACACTAGACTGATCTCTATAGACTTATTTAAAATACAAGACCAAGTACTTACAGGGATACTGTGTAATGTTTGGCTTCTAGGGTCCTAAACCTTTTTTAATTAACCTTTTGACCCATATATTTTGATGGATGGTTTCTGGAGTCAGTATACAGTGTTTGACACATGTTGGTGCTCTAAGGGGGCTGCCCTCTTCAGAAACCAGTAACTTTGCATGAGTGGATCCGTCTCTCATGGATCATGTGACCTGCAGCACTTTGCTCTACAGCTATAAAACACACTGGACTCTACTTCAAGCTACTTTTTCGTTTGAAAGTTGGTCAAATCTGAAGAAACTAAGAGAGTAAACGTGGTGTCTGAGGAGCCCAGAAAGACAGAGACTGTGTAGTTTTGCAATAACTTAGTGTGGCCTGTGGGAAGTTGCAAGTTTAGCCCCCTGGTGGCCAAAAGTTACACAGTATCTCTTTAAGTGGTCCAAGTCACTAAACCAACACTCAAACTTTGCATTTTTGTTTAGATTTCTACAAAAATGACTAGTTGAATATAGCTTCTAGCTAAGAATGTCCTCAAAAATTGTTCTTCTCTCTGAACTCATTGTTCATCCAGTAAGTAAAATGCATGTGACCCAACAGCATGTATACAACGTTTACTAGCAATTAATAAACCTGTTTTTTTTGTACTTTTTATTTGCAGCCAAAGGCACGCTGAGTGAGGATACTATTCGGGTTTTCCTGCAGCAGATTGCAGGGGCCATGAGGGTCCTACAGACCAAAGGAATAATCCATCGGGACCTCAAACCCCAGAACATTCTGCTCTCCAACCCGCTAGGGCGCAAGTCCCACTCCAACAATACCTGCATCAAGATTGGTGGGTTTGATGGGATGTGTTTACAGGCATGAGCAGCTATGATACAAAGGGAAAAAATTCATACAGAGAACAGCTCGTTGGAGTCCTTAGTAAAGTATTAAGCTCCCTTACAGAAGCAATGACCAACTGATGGAAATGATTATTTTAGAGTGTAATAAACCTTTTTACAGAGTTTTATTACAACTGCATCTAACAATGGTTTTCCTAAAATAACTGATGACTCCAAGATAAGACTCAACCAGAAACAGGAAATTGTTTTAGATTAGATCTTGGATTTGATGCAGTGTGTGATAGAGTAGACAGACAAAATTACAAAGACACATAGGATACAGTATAAAACGGATTTAAGTGCACCCTTGTGTCAAATGTTGCTAAATTATATCAGGTTAGTAGAAGTAGAGCTGATTAAAAAGAGAGTTTTAGATTTACTACATTGAAAATCCAAGCATTGCAGTGAGATCTCAGACCTCTGTTTTTCATATTTTAAAAATAACTTGTATGTTTTTAATACCAGACTCAATCCCTCCTCATCGCAGGGGATACTAGATTTGCTAGTGTTGCAGGGGATACTAGTGTTGCAATACTTTATGGGAAGAGGGTCAGCTGCCCCTCAGAGATTTTCTCGTTCGTCCGTTCTTTGCTGGAGGGGTTGTGCAGCTTGACCTTTCTCTCTAAGGAAAAAAACAGTCACATACTTGGCCAGGCAATGGCTCAAAGTTCACACATGCGTGGTTCCATTTAGAAATGTAATTTCCAAACACCTTTTGCACTCAGCGACCCATCATTTAGTGGGCGAGGAGTCTGTCTGTCCGTAGAGGATGACATTGTGCAGTTATCACAGAAACTCAGATTTCTAATGATAACCCCTGTGTCAGCTCAGTAGCCTCATTTTTTTCTCTGTACATGGCTTCATTTTGGGAGAGCTGCCATTATTTTCAGTGGTCTTCATTTGCCTAATTCCTGTATGTTTTCCAAATACACAAGGTCTCAAAATCTGATTTCTTTATATTTTCTTGCATGCGGTGCCTTTATGCAGGCATGTACACCTACAAATGTGGGCTTTACAGGTTCATTATACATATTTGTTAGTTGGTTAGCTTTAGGCTTAACAATCCTGTTTTACTACAATGCATTCTCTACTGTGGGGTCTGTATTTAATATTGTGGGGGACATTTGTTCCGAATGGAAAGTCCTCTGAATGTCAGCGTGGAAATGACACAGTTGTTTTGACACTTTGACTCATTTGACATTTTAATGACACTGCACAACCGGATATCCACCCATGTTGTAGTCAGGGTTCCAGAGGCCCTTTTTAGACAGCAAATATATCCGATCTTTTTGCCCTCAAGTGACACAGATTGGATATCTCCTTGCCAGTGTAAACACCCCAAACTACTTCAGATCTGGTCTTTTTAATATCCGATTTGGGCCACATCAGGAGGTAATCCACATCCGATCCGTGTCCGATCTTTTCAAATGCGGCCGCTGTCTAAACAGCCATGCAACACGTATCGGATATACATCCGTCATCTGTGGGGGTGACGCACACGCAGGTTGAGGCTTTGGAGCTAATGCAGTGACTCACATCAAAGCAGCCACATATCCTGCTAATAACGGTTTAGAATGCGGCGTTAATTTACGTCTGATTATTTCTACTTTGGGTCATAACCGGATGTCCCTTCAGGCTTGTGGAGCAGCTTTACCGGAGCCCAGAAGCTCATCACGTCTCGCTTATCTAAAGTTAAACGGACTGCCTGTGTGGATCATCCAGGCAGGAAGTCAGTGGATGAAAAGCAATGTGGATCTGACCGATTTTAATAATAAAACACTGTTTAGGTTCATCAGAACATCAGCAGCTGTGTTCTCATATAAAAATGCTGTCCAATGCCCCGTTAGTTACAACTTACAACGCACGTCTGGGAAAATTACGTTTTTATTAAGGTTTCTCAAGGAAATGATATCTGGAATAAAATAGGTCTTGTAGCCATCGGCTCTTCGGATCTCTGATACGGGAATGATTTCACACAGCAGCTGATCCACGAGCAGCAAAAGCCGGTGCTGCAGCAGCTGTAGACGGTCTGCTTCATCTATAACCCCTAAACAGCTGTTTTTAACCTCAGTAAACATGAATAACCTTTATAAAATTGCAAGACGTTTCTCCTTTGAACCGATCTGATCCAGTTAACTAAAAAATAAAAAGCCTGTGCGGCCAGAAAGGTTGGGTACTTACATTGGAGCCTGATACAAGTCGCATTCGAGCAGTAATGTAAGCAGATATCAGACTTAAACACAAACCAGTTTCATGTCACATTCGTGTTACTTGGGCCTGCAATGTAAACATAGTCAAGAGTTTCTGATGCAGCAGAAGGCCCAAGGCCACGACCAAGCCTGATTGGTGTGTAGGAGCTTCAGCCTTCGTACCAAAGCAAAACTACTAGTGGGAAACTTTACTGTGGTGCCTAGTTACGATGATAGGTCATGTGACCCAAAGAGTAAACTCTCTCAATCCTTAAGCTTATTTAAAAAAAATATCCCCCTGGGGTTTGAGTGTACAGTGGAAGTAAAGTGTGATGCAGCAGCACAATGTTATAATCCTCATGACTGGCCAGCAAGGCCACACGTAGATGTGACTGTAGATGTGACACATCCACACGTTGGACGGACATAGGTGCAGGGAAGACCAAAACGTTTGTTTTGTTTATGGTTTTTAAATTTAATGTGTTTAGAAAGTGGAATCAGGCAGATGTTACAGATGCATTTGGTAACTTGTTACTTCTTAGTGGATGGTTTATTAAGTCTTCCGTTTGAAAAAATAAAAACTTTCTCAAGCTACTACAGACAATTTTGAGCCTGTAATCCGTTTTAAACAGTCTGGTTTTTCCAGGGCTCACTCCACTGAAGTCTCCAAAGACGACTTGTTGTAGACATTGTTCCGTGTAATTGTTTGGTTAGAGAGACCCACTGTCGATCGTAAAGTCATGCTCAACAGGCTGAAACACTGATGGGGTGTCAGGATGTTTTTTTCATCCTATCTGTCTGGACGATTATTTTCTGTGGCTGCTGCCAAATTTAAGACCCCTTCTTCTTCACTGACCTATGGCGTTCCACAAGAGTCAGTTCAGGGGCCTTTACTCATTTTATAACTGCTTCCTCTGCAGAATATTTTAGGCTCTTTTTGCTGATGATGTTCAGCTTTATATTTCTTTTAAACCTCAGGAATGTTTTTAAGATACAGATCTTGCTTGAGAGCCTGGATTCTGTCAGGAGTTGGACATATGACAGTTTATTTAGCCCTCAGGTAGGAACCTTGAGGTAACTCTCGACCCTGTGATATATCTGGATGTTCATGCAAAATTGCCAGTTCATTCTTGTTTTCATCATTTAAAAAATATAGCATAGATGAGTCCACTACTTTGTCCCGATCTGAGGTGGAGATGATCCTTCATCCTTTATTTTACCGATTCCTGATTATTGTAACTGTTTTCATATTTCTAGGTGTAAAAGATTCCCAGAATGCAAGGCTAATAACAAAATTCCAAGTACACACATGTCACCCCTGTACATAATCCAGCTGCACTGCCTCCCTATTCATTATACAGTGCAAATTCTGTTTTTAACATAAACCCTCACTTTCCTGTATGAAGGTCCTAACATTCAGTTTGTTTACCAAATATTGGCCTCATCTTTTTTTTTATTTATCTCTCTACAGCGGACTTTGGTTTTGCCAGGTATCTGCAGAACAACATGATGGCGGCAACACTCTGTGGATCCCCCATGTACATGGTAAACACTCTTTAATGATATATGGAGAAAATAAGGATTACCATTTTCTTAATGTTTCATCAAAGGTTATTATCTTTAAAAGTTGCTGTATCTTTAAATGATCAATTGGTACAGTTCAGGTAATAATGTGAACATAAGTAATGCTAGTACTTAGAACTGCTATTTTTTCTTCACAGGCCCCTGAAGTAATCATGTCCCAGAACTATGATGCCAAGGCTGACCTGTGGAGTATAGGAACTATAGTGTTTCAGTGCTTAACTGGAAAAGCTCCTTTTCAGGTAATACACACATACGCTGTGCTAATAAGACCGATCTGGGCCTACACAGAAAAAACTGTAGGCTTGTTGCTTTTTTTGTTATTAATAATTATGTTTAACAAAGGTTCACATTGAAGTAACTTTAAATAAACAAGGCATCTCTAATTGGCATGCTGGATGGTTCTAAGACAAGAAACTCTCATCAAAACCGTTGAGGTGGCATTAAGCTGACATGTTTCCCTTGAGAGCTCTCGTCTAAACTACTCTTAAGATAGTTAGTGAATCAGTCAGAAAATTCCTTTTAATTTGTCTCGCTCCCAAAACTCTGATCTTTAAAGAGCGGCTGAAATGTCCTGTAACAGGAGACAAAAATTTGGCAACTACATTTCAGTCTCTCTGACACTAACAGCACTGCATCACTTCCTGTCTGCTGGGTTCCTCATCTCTGTTCAGACTGTTCCTCAGCTGCTTATGTCTTATGTCACACATTTTGTTTGTGGCTCTCTGAAAGCACAATCTAAAAGATACAAACTGCACAGAAAGCATGATGCATATTTATATTTCATGTTTTCTGAAACATAACACTGTAAGTTCATTGGCGGATGGCAATATATGATATAATAGGATGGGAGAAGGGATGAGTGACATCATTATAAACCTGGTATGAGCCATTTATAAAAGCTTTTGCGTTCTTTGTTTCCGGTGATCATTTTGGCTTATTAACCTCATCTTTCTTGACTGAAATAAGACATCAAGCAGAGGTCTCTGTGGACCGAAAGCTTTGAGCTAAACTCATTCCTTATTTAAAGGCTGGGACTTAAGCCTTAGACACAGTCAGCCTCACACTTAAATGCTGCTGATTGATCTGAAGAATCTGGTGCTCATTAACAAGATGTCACCACTACATATTCTCTCACTTGGTGTAATGTTTGTAATCCTCTATGCTGTGCCTGAAGGTGCATCTCGGTCCTTCATTCCCTCTAGCTGGTAAAGCTGCATTACTAATCCTTGTGATATTTCAGCTTGAAGCCCCACTTACTGTCACGGTAACAATGAGAAGCATGACTTTCTTGAAATGAGGTGATTTATAGCATCAAGCAAAGAAAAGACAAGTTCAAACATTTTCCATTTTGAAGTATCTCACTTGTTTTTTGAGTTGGACATTACTGATTCAGCTAAGACCTGAATCACTCTCATTATTCCTGGTTCTTTCCTCCTTTTCAAACAGTAATTTGGATTTAATTACACAGAAAGCAAGGAAGCTGGAATAAAACTACTTATTTACTGTTGTTTTATTGTTCCTCATGGTTTTCCATGCAGGATTAAGTGGGATGAAACCTCTGTGGAACAATGCCTTACAGGACCTCCCCATAAAGATACAAGAAATGCAGAAAAGAAATGTATTCTTTTAAATGTACATGTATTTACATGAGATTAACGTAATGGAAAACACGTCTACTAATTTAAAACCGTTAAATCAAGTGCATTAATACAAAAAGCTGAATGTTCTTTCTTTTTTCTTATTTTCAGTTTCTTGTCTTTCATTGCTCCAGCGGCATTTGTTTTTAATTAGCTTAATTTTTTGCTTCATTCAAACATGAAATGCAGTATTTCAAGCAGAGACTGTCAATAATGCAAAGACAACTTAAGCTTTAATGGGAAAAATCAATCAGCAGTAGAGTTAAAATGTGTCACAGTTATGCATACAGGTATTTACATTTTTTCCACTTTTATTTTGACCTACAGGCCAGCAGTCCTCAGGACCTCCGGCTGTTTTATGAAAAGAACAAGAACCTGTGCCCAAAGTAAGGACTTGCAGCGAGATATCAGCATGGTTTTACCTGACAAGGACGTATAATGGACATGAACACATTTGTGCTGGCACAGTGCAGATCAGAGAGCTGCTAAATAAAAGCTGACTTTAAAACCCTGTTCTCAGTATCGCCTGTAGCTACATTAATCATGTCATGTGTTTAAAATGATGCTTGTTGCTGTAAATCAGATAAGTCATGCTGTAATTTTTTGAAGGCATAGATAGCTAATGGGGTGCAGTTAGCAGGGGTGCAGTGTCTGTAGTAACAGTTTATTATGCAGCATCAGAGTGAAAATTTATTTGCAGCATCCCCAGAGAAACCTCCCACCATCTGAGGCATCTGCTGCTGGGGCTGCTGCAGCGCAACAACAAGGACCGCATGGACTTTGGTCAGTGAATATCTAGTATAGTTACATTACTGCAGTCATCTGCTGTTCTTTCTTTATCATTTAAAGATTTGGAAAACGGTGAAAATGTTGTTTTTAGATCTGGATAAAATAGTTTTCCAAGAAAAAGGACTGACTGTACTTGAAGCAAATGTTGTGCATGAATTTGATCTTTGCACAGCAGCCGTGTTCCTAATGTTAGTTTTGGAGAGATTTTTAATGTCCGGTTCACTACTTCCCATTCATCATTATCATATCTGTGTTTTTGGTAGATGAGTTTTTCTGTCATCCTTTCCTCGAGGCCAGCTCGTCCATTAAAAAGAGTAAGTAGGCTACAAAAAAATCTTCCTGAAATACTTCTTTCTTTAAAGAATAGATGGAAAACTTCATTCTTTTCTAACATATTCTGAACCAAATGTATACTTGGTGAAAAGTTGTGATCTTCTTATTTTTCACCCTGAATTGTTTTTTCTTTTTTCCACTCCACAGCCACTCCTACAGTAACTATGACCTGTTTGCCCAGCTCTGCATCAGCCAGCTCTTGTAGCAGCTCCTCCACCTCTCACCTTGCCTCACCACCAGTTAGTGTTCATTAGTTGGATAAGATTTCATTGCTTTGCTTACTTTTGCACCTGATTTACACATACACCTGTAGGCTATTTTAGCTGCTACCTGTCTGACCTTTTATTTTCTACATTCCCCTGTGCATCTTTTATTTATCTTCTACCTTCTGTCTCCCTGTCACTGCAGCAGTCTCTTGCTGAGACTCAGCAGTTGCGAGCCAAAGCTCTCGCCTCGCCCACTCAGGAGGCCACCGGTTTTCTCCTGAAGGACTCGTCTGGAGGAGGCGGCAGCAGCAAGAACTCCTCCTTCTGTGACACCGATGACTTTGTGATGGTGCCTGCTCACTTCACCAGTGAGAAAACCATTTTTGCCTTCCATAAAATCCATTACTTGCATCAGATGGAGCCGTGTTTGTCTGGCCGCTGATTCTTTAGAAGGACTGCTGATATATTTTAAATGAAATCATTGAGGACATTGTTTATTCAGATTGTTATTTCTGCTGATTTTCCAGCAGGTGAGCTGACAGGCGAGAGCAAAGTGCTGCAGGACAGCCTGATGAATAGCGGGTGAGACTTAGAGGACATTTATCAGTGTCACAGAATGCTGCAAAACGCTGTCACTCACTGGATTTATCATAAGTAAGAATGTGCCTTGTATTCCTCCTCTTAAGATGTGATTATAAGACCTTTTTTTTTATCTCCTTTTGTAAAAGCTCCCTTTTGGCCTCTGCTGGTCTGTGCACCCAAGACAAAACACCACCGCAGTCTCCTTCGCACAGCGGATCTCCAAGTCCTGTCAGGTAGTTTGAAGGAAGTTTTTTGGTTATCTTTGTGCTTTAAACGGTCCTCATTGGGCAGCGTGGTCAGAAACAGAGATAACGGCTGAGCAGCTTGCATGCATCTACACAATCACAGAAACTTTCTTGTGCTTCTCTTAACTGTTTCCTTCTGTTCTTCTCACTGCTTATGTCAGGCCCAGCGAGTTGCCGGGAAGTCATTGTCATGGTAACTATGGAAACCATGCTCAGTCATTGCCTATCCCAGTCCCCACTCAGGTCCAGAACTACCACCGCTTGGAGCAGAACCTCCATTCTAGCAAACCGGATGCTTCACCGCGGTCTGTATCCATACATGTACATGTTGTTATTTGTTATTTTATGACTACACTGCAGCGACTCATCTTAGTTTTTTACATTTATAGGCTTTCGGCACCTGTACGACGGTGCAGCAGTGGCAGCATGCTGGGCTTCGGAAGACCTGGACCCTCACCGCCTTATGGGCAGGTAGCGGTCCCCGCCTCCCGCAGGTTCTCCCTGGGAGGCGCCAGACCGTTTCAGCTCTCACCTCAAGGTATATGAGAGACTGATTTAAACATTTTCATGGAGAAATGAATGACAGTCGGTTTTACGGTCATCCAACTTTCTGTTCATGTGTGCCAGCAGGAAAATATGTCCAATTCTTGCTACGTTTTTGGGGCTTTTGTTGTTCCTTCTCCTGCTTGACACTGACAACTATTTTTACCAGCTCCTGTCCTACTTTACTATGCAGCTCTGCACCAGACTGAACCAAGACCACCTTCCCAGCAACGTGCACAGACTGCAGGCCTCGGCACACGGCTCAACAGTGCCCCCTGCCTGTTGGATTGTGCGAGTGGTGGCGGCAGGCACAAGATAAAGAAGCAGCACTCGGACCCTTTGGCTGCCCCATCGGCAGGGCTGATGACTGTCCGCCCCCTGCACTCTTCCCCCAGACTTAGCGAACTTATGCAGCGTAACCCCCTGCCCACTATTCTAGGCTCCCCCTCCAGGGTGAGTCAGTGTGTGATTCGTTTCCTTGAGATGCACAGGATGAGAAATACGGCAGGCAGTTTAAACTAACTGTGGGTCATTTTCATGTCTCTCCTCAGACTATCCCTCCGTTTGAATTCCCTAAACCTCCAAGCTCTCCGAACCTTGTGACTTTCTTAACTCAGAAGGGTTTGTTCATCGGGTCGCCCGGCAGCAGGACTGCCCAGGGAGAGCTCAGAGACCTCACCCTTCCTGAGCGAGACTCCATCAGAGACCAGTCACCCTCACCAGCCTCCCACCCCGCCCACTGCATGCATAGACCCAATGATGATACCAAGAACTTTGGAAGGTTTTAGTCACTGTTCATCTTTTTTATTGAGCTAATTCTCTTTGTTTATATTTTTCAAAATCTCTATGAAACTCTTAAAGTGAATGCATGAACTCATAACCGTCATGAAGTACTGTACATGGCTGGACCCTTTATGTCATATGGCAAACGATGAGCATTAAAAAAAAAACGAATGAAGACTGTGGGCAGCTACTACAAATGTATTTTCTGTCTGTGTTTCTCAGGTCACACAGCGCCGGTCGTCTGTCCGACATGCTACTGATGGCCGCGTTTGGAGCAGGCGGGCATGCGAGTGAGCGAGGCAGCACGGAGAACCTGACCTCTGAAAAAGCCGTAGACATCACAGGTCTGTACCGTCAGCTAAGATGAACGAAGATGTGTTTCCACATTGTGGTTAGTTTTTTTTAGCTTCTTGTAACTGACAAAATGACTTCACGCTTACATGCAAAATATTTTTTTCAAAGGCACTTTATTTTAATGCTGTGATCAAGAATTAGAGCTGGTAATGTTTTTGGACTTGTTTTAAATTAAAAGTGAGAAATGTAAAGAACTGGTTAAAAAGAGCTGCAGAAAGTCGGACAGAGGGATTTCTCGAAATGATCTGAAGTGGAGAATTAATGTTCTTGGCTGCTGTTCCACTAATCATTGCATTAGTTCCTAGCATTAGTTTCAATGCTAGGAACTAATGCAAGATAATGCATGTGTGAGAGAGACCATGGAGAACTTTGAGAGCTTATCCAGTGTTAGTTACATGGATTGGTAGATTGAAATGTTTTGTTCACAGTACGATTGTTTTCAAACGGGCTAGTGAGTTTTCATTTATGCCCGCCAAAATTAATGTACATCATTTGACAGGTCGGAAGGTATAACTTGCTATTCTCGCTTTCCTTTTTTGTCCATTAGTACCTCCTGGTGGTGGCGGAGGCTTTGCACCCGGTTCCAGCAGCCCAGCACAGGTGGTGTTCACTGTGGGCTCTCCACCGAGTGGCAGCACCCCACCTAATGCCTCCAGACTGAGGAAATACTCAGGTATTGCAAGTCTTGGAGAAATAAAAAAAAAAAAAAAAAACATGTAAAAGGTCCCACATATAACACTGTACCTAATGATAATAATAATTATTATTATCATTATTATTATAATAATTATAATTATAATAATAATTATGATAATAATAATAATAATGGTGATGATGATAACAATAATAATAATATCGATAATAATGAATAATAATGATAAAAATAATAAATTGTATTTAAAACAGAACTTTCAAAACATCTAAGGACTGAACAAACGGATATTTAAAACCATCACAACGACTTTCTTTGCAGGCTCCTTCACTTCAGTTAGTCCTGTGGGCTCCTACAACAGCCGCTCCCCCCAGACAGGCCCCCATGCGGACGGCTTTGAGAACCCTCCCAGTCCTCGTTACAGCTTCACTGATCCCATCTCGGCCAACATGGGTGGCCCTGTAAGCTTTGAAGCTCCTGAGCTGCCTGAGGAGACTCTGATGGAGGTGAGGAGCAGCTTCCCCACACCACGCTAGCATGCCTTAGGACAGGTGCCGAAACATCTTTTTCTCAAAACAATGTAGCAAATAGCCCATGCAAGAAAACAAAATAATAAAGATGCAACAAATGAGCTGGATGCAAAGTGTCCCTGGTTGCTGCTGTTTTATCTGTAAATCCCCTCCCTCTGTCTCTCTGCCTGCCTTCGGCGGAGTTTAGCAGGAGCACACGGACACTGTGCAGCACCTGCGGTTTACTCTGGAATTCGCCCATTGTCTGATGGAGGTGGCTGGCGCCCGCAGTGCTTCTATGGCAAGAGGACAGGGCGACATTTCTCACCCCTCCCTCCTCCAGCAGCAGAGCCTGGTAGCTGATCAGATAAGCTCTCTGAGCCGAGAGTGGAGGTAATGTCAGCTGTATCATCAGATGCAACTCAGTGCTGTCTAACCAGTTTGGAGGGAAAATATTTCTTATTTCTTATGTTGTGGTTTTGCACATTTGTAGCTCAATGAAAACATACACAATAACTTTAGCTTAGATCTAGTTTGCTGCAGAACAAACAAAGCCACTGTGACTTCCAGGCTATCAGCTTTTTTCTGCACTTTCTAATATCTTGACCATGGACCTTTAGCACATATTTTTTGAGTTTTGTATCTAATTTGTCAATGAATTCTGAAGTTTTAAGTCCTCTGCATGCATCTTTCTGTCTGTTCAGCCACGCGGAACAGTTGGTCCTCTACCTTAAGACTACAGAGCTTTTGTCCACTGCCTTACAGACAGCCATGGAGCGAGTGAAACAGGGCAAACTCTACCCATCTGCTACAGTCAAACAGGGTACAAGTCTGTTCTTCTGATTACAAGAAAGTCTCTGACTGCGATCGCTTTGTAATCATTTGTTTTCTTTTTCTGTATATAAACAGTAGTGAGAAAGCTGAACGAGCTGTACAAGGCCAGCGTGACATCCTGTCGCGCACTCAGCATCCGCCTGGAGAAATTCTTCTCCAGAAAGCACCGTCTAATGGACCAAATCACCTCCATCACGGCTGAGCGGCTGCTCTTCAGTCATACTGTGCAGATGGTAAGCCGAGCAGGTCACACGTAGCAGAAACGCACAAGTATTTTTGTGATGGGAGTCTATAAATGCACACGGGGGATTTACAGTGAACCCGGTAAACATCCTGTTGTGATGTCAGGTTCAAGCTGCTGCGCTGGATGAGATGTTCCACCAGGGGGAAGCGTCGGTCCTGCGCTACCACAAAGCCCTCCTGCTGATGGAGGGTCTGTCTCTGCTGCTCACTGAACAGGAGGATATCCTCAGTGTTAGCAAATGTGAGCATCCACTTCCGTTCAGCTCAGCACTTTAGCCAAAGAGCTCAAAATCTCATTCTTGTGCTTTATTTTAAAGCTTGATTTCAGAGGAAATTGGAATATAAAAGCCTGACTTGGAGGAAGCTGTACTAGAAAACAGATTGGAGATGTCTTATGTTCTTTTCTTTTCCTTTTTGTCTCCGCAGGTAAGGAGTGCATTGAACGCCGCCTCACGGCTCTGCAGTCGGGACTCTGCGTTTAAGAGTTCCAGCATCCTGTCTCGGCGCCCAGTTGTGATGTCAATCATTTGCAATCCAGTCCATTACTGACTAACCAAATCTCCCTCCACAGCTCATGGTTTCACTCAGAGTCACTTTCATCTGCGAGGAAAACCGCAAGGTTTAAAGTTTGCACTGAAAGTTGAGGGTTTGTTTGCTGTGGCGGCAACTTCCTCATCATTAAACTTGGACCAGTGTTGGGCATAAAGAGGACTTTGCTCACTGCTCTGAAGCAGCCTAGAAAAGGATATTCCCCCCCTGCCACCACCACAGCCACAAACAGGAGCAGTTATTGCCAAGTAGTCACATTCCTGCATATAGTTGCTACCTAATTATAAACACAGCGCTTTCTAAAATGGCCAAATATTAATATTCTGACTTTGCAACTCTGCAAACAAAAAGCGCTTTACCAAGATCACAAGCCGGAGGAAAAGTGTCTCATGACAACATGAGCTGATAAGGACCGGTAGTGTGCAAGCATTCATCACATGTTGTCTTACGCCTCTTTTTTTGCTTGGTGGTTTTATTTTTTCGGGCTTTTATCAAGTTTAATGTTTGCTGACAGGAATGTATACCAATGCTTCAGGTTTGTGGTCAGAAATATAACAAAAATGTTGCCAAAATACCCCCCCACCAAAAAAAGATGTGTTTTTGAAGTTTTGTTTTAATGCTGGTTTGCTGACTTGGAAGAGAAACAAAATCCTTGTTAGACGCTTTATGATCCTGTACTTTCCTAATATCCAAAACTGTCCTGTTATTGACTTTATGATCTCTGGATGGGATTATCTGGATGGGCAAAAAAAAGGGGGGGGGCAAAGAACTCATGAAGCACCAATTGCGACACAGTAGCTTTTAATTCAAGCAGGGCAGAAAGTGCTCTGTCAGCATCTTTCATCACAATCACACTGCAATAATCTGGGATGCATTCTTCCAGCACACAAAACCTTTTGTCTTGCTGGTAATTTCTGTTAATGATTCCATTTTCTGTCTCTTTTTTTTTTAAAGTACATTTCCTTGTCAGTCATGCTGGTGTTTAGCAAGTATAATCAATTATGAATGTAGGTCCACTAAGAGAGAAGCAGCGTTAATATTAGACTGAATGTTAGCTGATTAACGTTTAGGCTGATTTAGGGCTGAAGCCTGAATGTTTTGCACTGTTGGAAGTACTGTACAGAAAGAGTAGATCATCCTAAACTCATTTTAGTTTATTTTTATGTAGATGTACTTTTTGGACTTCTGACTCAGTTTTAGTGAAGTTTTACTTGTGTTGCTGTCAAAACGTTTTGTGTTTGATGTGAGTGTTAGAAAGAAGATGGTATAAGCTATGAAACCTCTGGAAAGTTTCCAGGAAGGAGAAATGGAAAAGAATAATTAACTCTGGGGGGGAGGAGAGTGCATTGATTGCTTTGTGTTGTTTCCAAATAGTTGTTACATGTGAAAAGGGAGTGCTAATGGAGAATGTATCCTCTGTATTATTTTTCATTTGCTGGTGTTTACCCTAGCCATTTACCCCCAAAAGATTTGTTAAAGTTGCCTACTTTTTTCGGTGGACCAATTGAAAATTTCCACTTCTACTTCAGTTGCTTTCAGAGTTTGTGTGCATGGTTGGATGTTTGAAGTGTGTTTTTTCTTAGTTTGAAGATATTTGACTTCAGGAAGTAGGACACCAGATATTTTTATGAAGCTGGAACCTCTGAAAAAAGGAATTGCATTCTTCTCTGCTGTAACACCACTTTTAGGTCCACTCCTAATTTATTTAAACCAAAAATGTTTTCCTTTTCCTTTTTACTTAAAATGTTGACTAAGTACATATTTTATAAGATGTTGACGGATAATTTCAATAAAGTGGTTAACCGTGAAGCCCTACAGTAGCTCTGTCAGCAGAACAGATGAGAAAGAAGAGTTTATGAAATAGATATTGTGTGAATTTACTTTGTTGCCTTTTTATCTTTTGTCCGAAAAAACTGCACTTGTTTGTTTAAGTGTACATTCCCGATATAAAATCATTTGCAGGCTCTGTATCTACACATGCTGCTCTGTCTTGAAAGAAGCAGGTGGCAGAAAAACTGATGCATTTGTCCCTTTTTATCATTCCATACAATCATTGCTATTAAGCATCCCACTGCTGATTATTCTCAGAAGGAATCGAAAGCACCGTGAGGGTTGCAATGTGACAGATTAGAGCAGGTGTAGCACCCTGTGATGTGCTGCTGTTCAATGTTTTGCATTTGAAATAAACTGAAACACATAATGAATATTCACCATCATGCACTCCAACAGTAGGTCACTCCCTGATTTGTTTTGGTTTTGATAGACAAAGTATGATGGGTTTTATTTTTACACTTTACATCACCTGGTTTATTCTGCATTTCCTGGTTAATATTGTAAATTAAAAGAATGATATTGTATATAAGACACTGTTGGCATAGAGAGAACAGTACGTACCTTCTGTACATTTCCAAAGACTAGGCTTAATGCCGTACCGTACCGTCCTCTTCCGCTTATCCGGGGTCGGGTCGCGGCGGCTTAATGCTTGATCTTCCATATTTTCTCCTGCTGTTGCAAAAGCAGTGTAACGTTGTCATATTCATAACCGACACACTATCACAGTGTCCTTTTGTTTGTGATGTAACCTTTGCTGTTTGGGAGCTGCATTGTGAATAAAGTGGAAGGAAGGGTAATTTGGATGTTGTACACTTTCTAAGCTGATGTGTAACTTCCAAGTTATAAAGTTGGTTTTACTGGAAGGGAAGAACGTCAGAAGAGACCTTTTTATAGCTTCCTGGTTAGACTCACGAGTTTACTATTCAACTTTGTAATTAATGCTGCTCAGCTCAGCATCCCCTCAGGAAGAGGCCAAATTGCTATTGGCTGTTCTACTTGTTTGTCGTCTCACTGTCAGGTAAAAGTAAGAGCTCAAACTAATTTAAAGAGAATTGGCCTTTACATCTCATAAATAATTTCAAGACTAAAAAAAATTTCTCATTCACCAACCATTCTTATGAACAAATATTAAGTCCTACATAGGCTACTAACCTTTCAAGAAAAATGTGGCATTCACCAAAAATCTTGTATCTTGGATTTGTTCTCTGGTAAGTAACACATGTCCTCTCGTGAGCACCAATTGTTAGGTAAGAACAAAATGTTCAGGACTCTTAGGCCTACATGTGCACAAGAAACTACCTGGCGATGCGGGTGTCCCTTTAGCACAGGGGGCCATTCATTTCAGTTTTTGAGTGACTGAGTATGTGACATAAAAAAACAATAAATAAATATATGTTGTATAATAGATATATGTCTGACATTTCTAATAAACCAACCGGTTTGGAAAATGAAAATTCAGCTGATTATGATTATTTTAATCGGTAACAGATCTCATGCCTCAGTTCATACTGCTGAAGTAACAACCCTTAAGCCGGCCCAAGATGGCGGCTGGGTTGATGCATCGTTCTTTTGGACAGCAGCATCAAAGACTAGACCGTATATTAAAGGTTAGAGCATATGGAAGCATTAATACAAATCGACTCCTGCAAATTCTACCAATCAAACAATAATGTGAACACCTTTGCCTCTTTTGATTGAATTTTGAACCTATCAATCACTTTTTAAAGGTGGGTCTAAAGTTGAAAGCTACGGTCACTCGTTGAAACGACAGTAGCAGAGAAAAGCGAGAGAGAGAGAGAGAGTTGCCATAGCAACGTTGTGTGCCAGTGGAGCGCGTGAGAGGAGTAGGCCTACCTCAACTGGTTGCAAGTAATATTTTGTTATCGAGTTAACTAATTGCTTCTCTCATGACAACATTATGGGTGAGCCCGTCAATACAATAATATAATGGGATGAGAAAACGATTCGCTTATTGGTTACAAGCTAATTAGTGTGGAAATCAGTTGTCTTCCTCCGGTTGAGGGCTTCATGAGGTCTCGTTAGCAGAAAGAAAAACAAAAAATCAAACACAAAAGAATGTCCGGTAAAAACCTCCCACCGCTACAGCATTTACCACACTGGACCAGGATCGGGCGCCTCAGCAAACCGCGCTGTCCGCGACGTTTCCCGGTGAGCCAGCAGCTGCAGCCGCTGCATGCGGCGCCGCTAGCGGACGTAGGAGGGCAGGAGGCAGCAGCAGCGGAGGAGGAGACGGCCCGTGAAGGCAGCATGGACCTCCGCGTCGCATCATTGGAGAGGAATATCCAGTTCCTGCAGCAGCAACACAAGGAAACTCTTGAGAAACTCCATACAGAGATAGACTATCTCAGGAGGGACAATAAAGGTGTGAACTCCAACAATATTACTGTTAGATAATAACAAATAATAAAAGTATTGATAAGGACTTTACTTTTCCTGAACGTGCAATATATTAGGCTTTTAAATCATACTTTATAGAACCATGTAGATAGAAAGTACCTAAAGTTAATTCCAAGGGGGAAAGTTGAAGGACAGTGCCACTGTGCTACAATTCACCCAAAGAATGCTGATCACTATTTTCCCTTTACAAGCAGCAAACTCCTGTAATGAATTCAGGTTAGTGACAAAGACCTGAATGTGTCCTGATGGAGTGCTGACAAATGGGACATTTAATCTCGGTATGGTGGTAGCATAGCAACCCTGGGGTTTTGACAGATTCTCAGCAGGAGGTGGACAGAGATCCTGTTTCAGGACAGGGCTTCAGCATCTCACCACCCACCAGGAGATTCCTCAGGCACCGCTCTAGCCCTCTGTCAGAAGAGTCAGATCTTTACTGACACATGGGCTGTTTGCTGGTACTGCGCTTTCCTGCAAAATGTTGTAAACTAAAATGCTTTTATTGTGGATGTTACAGAGTTGCAGTATAAGCTGATCATGGAACCTCCCAAGTCAAGCAGAAGAGGTAAGATGCAGTCATGACTTATTTTTTGTGGACAGAAAATGTTTTTGGTTTGTTGAATTATTTAAGGTAGGCATGACTGACATTCAAAATGCTCATTTTTAAATAAACATATATTCCAATCTGCAAGGAATTTAAAAAATTTTCTTGCTGTGTTTTTGTCTTGTAGGACTGAACCACAACCAACGAGCCATCAGACCTCCCACTCAGGGGACTGAAGCCCACACGTCTCTCTACCTGGAAGACCAAATCCAAGACACACAACCCCTACAGAGTCAAGCTCTTAGGTGAATTCCAATCCGAGCACAATATATATTAACTTTAACTTCCTACTGCACATAAAGTATTGATGAGTGTGGTTATGTTTATGTTTTTATGTTTTTTGACATTTTAATATACACTAACACAAGAAGCTGAGGATGCAGCCAAGTTTTGTAAATAAAACACACGCAGACGTTCATTGCAAACTCTATCTAGGTAGGACTGAGAGAAATACTCCAATGAGTCGACTATAATCAGCTGTAAAGGCTCAAACTTTTGTTTTATTAATGCTAGAATTAGCTTTCATTGCCTTTTAGAAAATGCATCAACTTTCCTGGAAATGAGCCTTGTAGTTCAGACATCCCATCCCATCACATCCACGCTCATTAGTAAGCTGTTGCCTTGTCCCAGGATTTAGTAAGTGTTTGCTTTTTCAAAGGACTTGGCTTAGGTCATTTAACACATGAGCACTTGGCATTTTTACGAGAGAAGGCGGAAAATTTAATCCAGACTTTTTCCACAGCTGTTGTTCAGGCTTACACTTTAAAGAGGGAAATTCTGATTTTCGGTGTATCTGTTGAACTCTGTGGACGGATGCAAACGGTTCATATTTTTTGCTTTCGCGCTAACATCAATGCCACGTGTATCTGATTTAAAAGGTATGATACATGATCGTTCCCAATCATATCACACCTGAAGGTGAAGCTACAGGACAAACAAACCTGCTCTTAACAAGTTGTGTGTTGTGTTTTCATTCCCATCATCGCTTTGACTGCTCAGAAGAAGCTTCGTTGAGGCCAGTGAAGTTTTGCAATCAGCCCGGCAGGACCCTGGCTCCGACATGAGGGGGCGCCTCATCACTTCCTTACAGCCTCTACGGATCCACTGCAGCCCGTCCCATCCACCGCGCCCCCCCACCCTGCAGGAGTGTGAGGTCATCATCCGGCAACTGTACAATGCAAATAGTTTACAGTCTCAGGAAGTGAGTGCCCATCACCCATCACTGTTTTTAAATGGTGCTATGAATTGTTAAAAAGCTGGGAAAAGTTCTGTCTTATGGCTTCTACTATTTGTCCTTCGTTACAACTCTTACACCTTGGTGTCTTCCAGATTACGCGTGTGAAGGCTCTGCTGAGAGAAATTGTCCTCAGCAAGAAAATCACCCCTGAAAACTACATTCTGACCAAGGCCTACCTCATTGACGGGACTTGGTAAAGAAATTTTATCTTTTTTTTTTTCTTAAAAACGTTGAGTATGCTTAGAAATGCTTGCGCCGTTGTGATGATTTCTTTTTGTATTTTTTTTGTTTCATTTTTTGTAGCAAATCTGTAGAAGAAAAGAAACTTCCAAAGCTCAGTCTTCAATCATTTCCAGAAAAAACGTATGTAAATGTTCCCATGCTTTGCTACTTTTCATGAGATGTGCTGTAGTTTTGTAAGGATCTAAAACTGTGTTCTGCTGGACATTAGAGTGAAATCCACATTTCCTCTCTCAGGCCTGCGCTCTCTCAGTCTGGGGTCGTCCTTCCAGCCCTCAAACAGAGCTTCACCTCCAACATTGCAGACAGACAGAGGAAGACCCGAGCTTTGCAAAGAGAACGCTTGAAAAAGATCTCCCTGACGGGGATAAAACTACCGCAGCGTGGAGTTTTTAACGAACTCAGAAACTTCAGTCATAAATAAATCATCTTTAAAGGCTTTTCATGTCAAACTTGATCAGAATGGCTCATTTCAAGGAGACATTTTTAACTGTCCCAGCCAGTAAAATTCCTTAATAAACCTGCATGTCTGTGGCAGGACTTAGCCGAAGTGCAATGTAACCATTGTGAATACACCTGTGCTTTTACCAGCTATGACATGTCAACATGTAAGCTGTTAAATCAAGTCTGTGACCCAATCCTGTTCTCCACCCAGAGGCCTAAGCACTAAACCTTCGCAGAAATCACTGACGTCACAGCTGCAGCGTTGAGTTCATGAGGGCTTGAAATGGCAGAAACAGGAGGAGCAGAGCATCCTACTGTGGCAAAAATGTGGTGCTTGGAAACTATGCACCATTAAAAAAGGGATGAAAATAGTTGTGCTGTAGGATTTTATCTTGTGTCAGTCAGTGTTTGTTTTTGGTATTGACACATTATCAAACATATGTATCAGCAAACACTGACATTAGACACAAGCATCGTATTTCTAATAAATAAAAATACACTCAGCATTGAAAATACAGTAAATTACCAAAACCGGAAAGGAGCTGTCATCTGTTACGTGAACATACACTTCCTAACAGAATTCTTGGCCACATCATGCGTATTTGGGTCGTATATATGTTGCATTGTACCATGAGCTGTGTGTAAATCATGCAGGATTGTAAGCAAATGTGAAAATAAGCATTGCAAAGTTTGTATGAGAGAATTACAGTGTGCTTAATGATTTAACAATGGGAGAGCTGAGATTCCTCTCACACCTAGTGGGAACACCTAAGAGTGTATGGTCACGCTGTTTACTAGTTGCAATATACGTGAGCCAGTAAGGGTTGCCGCTTCAATTAAGCCTGTAGGGCTTATTTCCTAATGAAGTACGATTAATATGCCATAAGTGAATAAATAAAGGTGTGTTGACCTGAAATCTTTTAAGTTTGAGCAGAAAAGGAAGTCAGTCCTGCTCTGCACAGAGAAACGTTCTTTTATATGATTATTGTTTATCCAAAACAGCATTTTTGGACATTTAGATCACTTATTTTAGTATTTAAGGGCTCTATGCAGAACGGGAAACAAGTTAAATTATTATTATTATTGTTTTAAACCAATAGCTTCACAAACTGAACATTTCCTACTCAGGGGAACCTGGTCGCTTTTCACTGCCATATTTTACAGTTGTCCAAAACAATTAAACAGTGTTTTAATCTGCCACTGATGTTGCTTTATCATATGTTGCTTTACTGGGATCAATTTTATATGAATTAAAACTGAACAAAGATGTCCATCGCTTAATCCAAATGGGTCGCGGGTGTGCTGGAGCCTATTCCAGCAATCAACGGACAAGAGGCGACCTGGACAGGTCGCCAATCTGTCGCAGGGCTGACATGGAGAGACACTCACACCTAGGGAGAATTTAGAGTGCCCAGTTAACCTAACATGCATGGCATGTCTTTGGACAGTGGGACGAAGCTGGAGTACCCAATGAGAACCCACGCATACACGGGGAGAACATGCAAACTCCACACATGCAAACTCCACAGTTTCAAACCTCTCCTCAGGAGGAATCTGGCTCCGACCGACTTGGGACTCAAACCGGCAGCCTTCTCATTAGCAACAATTTAAGGCTGCAGTGCTAACCACTACACCAAACTACTCAACAAAGATGTGTCAAGCTTTAACTGAAGGGGATATCCAGTCTTTGACCTATAGAGTAAGATGAGTACAATACAAATAGATTGTCTTCAAAAAACAGCTTTTTTATGTTCAGGCTTGAAGGACGCCTCTCCATCTTTTATCTTTACAGCAAGCAAATGATTATCAAATTTATTATAAAATGTGTCATTTAATTATATAGCATGTTTCTCACGGTGAAGCTTATATTAAATGATCTAGTTTCCTGTGAAATGAATAAAATATAGCTCAATTTGGTGTGTTCAGTGTTTTGTATGAAAGCATTCATTCCCTGTCTGATATCTGTTAATGCTGAGAAAGAGTCACACACCAGAGTTTAAACTTGTCTAAAATTATAAGGAAATGGTATTTGAGAAGCAACAACCCTTTAGTTGCATTTTCAATTTCCAGAAAAGTTTAGACATGATGGATGACCACACTGCATGGGTGAAGGCACTTCTGTTGAATGTCTCATATATGTACGCAAGAGAGGCAACTTTTACTGTAGTTCTTTCATTTCCGTGTTGTTTATCTTCTTCACACCCCTACGTTTTAAATTATTATTCAACACTAATAATAAGGTTAAGAAGTACATGCAGCCAGGCTGAACAGATAATTCTCGGAAAGAGACTGATTTAATCCACCTCTGGAAGTTTAGTTATATTTCTAGTCAAATAGATAAAAATAAGTGAGGGGATATGTATGTTATTTATTGAAAGCAGCTCTGGCAGCTTTTCAGACACCTGCCTGAAAATTAAAGACAAGGCAAATAAGAGGTTGAAGGTCTGAATAGGCACTTCACATGGTTCGGCCCAAAGCATTACTGAAGAGCCACAGACACTTTTTCTATGATACTCCTTAACTTATATGTACAGTTTAGGAACATTTCATTTGTTGGCTGCTCTGATTATCATTGCTTTACAGCAACTGCATCATTGGACTTCCACTGAAATGATGCATTGTTGCTGTTGATATTTTTATCTAGCATAGTTTAGTTCATAAAGGGTCCATGTTCACCACTGAACTAATGGCCTGGCATCAACAATTAGAGAAGCAGTCCTGAGTTCAAGCTCATGCTCAGATTTTGTTCAGAAAAATAGAAAGAATGCAGAAAAATAAGAATGAGCAGGATGAATCAGAAACACCACTAGATGGCGATGTTTCAGAAGAAACCTCTCAGTCTGACAGGACATCTCACACAGCTTTGTCAAAACTCACCTGATATACTTCCTTAAAGTTTGATTATTCTCTCCCCGGGGTGGGAAACACAAATTTAAAAATGTGAAATGTTAGATATTGACTATTTAAATGAGTTATGATAGTAACACAAAGTATATGGAGGACAAATAACCTAACCAACAGTGCGCTTCATCTAAAAGTTAAAACGAAAATTAAAATAATGATGCAATATGGGTCCATAACTATCTGCAAATTTCAAAAGAGCAAGAATCTTCTTTTTCTTCCTAATTTGTTGCATCACTGCTTCTTTGTCGAAATGTGGGAATTGGCAGTCTTTGGCTGATTGAGACACAGTGGAAGAAAAATCTATTAACATTCAGAAAGTGTTGCAGTGATGAGAGCTGCTCTGTGCCAGCTGTAGCCTCATGAGGCATGGCCACTAAAACCAAAAGCACTGAGCGACACTTTTTAAATATATTTTACTTTCATTTACAAGCAGAAGTAGCTCTGCTGCATTACACGGTGGAAAACTCGCCCAGTGTCGACTGATGCATTCTTTTGTTTGTATTATGTTGTATCTGGACTCTTTTTTACTTTCTTCTTCTTTTTTTTTTTTTTGCTGCACTGCCCTGTGCATTCAAATAGACTCTCTCCTTTTCAGCATATTGTGCTGTGGGTTGGGACAGAGCTTCAAATAGATGTTTCACAGCTCTTATAATGAGACTGAATGGAAGGGGAAGTTGAAGAACAACAGGAAATGAAAATAGAGAAATTTGTATAAGACTTTACTGGTGGTATGAAATGGTAATAAATGGTAAAATATGTGATGTTTATTAACTCAAAGTCAACATTTCAGCTTATTGGAAAAAGCCCTGAAATATAATGTACCCCCTCACTGAAGTTATTTGTGTTAGGTTAAATATACATAGAATATGTAAGTGATGCAGTGTAGTCAAATAAGCTTTACTGGATCAATTAACTTAAATTGTTGCTAACATGTCACTAAAAGTTTGATTGATTGATATTCTTTGTTATCCGTTAATATATTTCATAATGATTAAGCCAACAAACTGCTAGAGAGTATAAACTGTCAACAGAACAAGGTGTGGCTGACATTTCTCGAGATCACCACAACTGCATGAGGTTTGGAATCGACTGAGCCGATGACACGAACCGCATCTACAGGTAGCAAAGAGGAACTACCTCATAAACACCGAACAACAACTCTGTGAATATTTTAGCCCAGGTGCAGAGATACGTCCAGAATTACACCATCTGGGCAATCCCTCTTCATACAATTCTGCCTGCAGTCTCTGTCCACCCATCTGTCTGAGGCCATGGCAATGCTCACCACAGTGGTCATTACTTGAATGAAATATGACATCAACAGCACCATTTTTTTTTTTTTTTTTGTGGGTAATGTGACACCACAACGCCACACATATGGCCCTAAGAAGTTGTGCAGGAGATGCAACACCACAATGTTTATGCCCTCTTTCATTTTTGAGTGACATTTTAACGCTTTGTGGGATTTAAAACATCTGTACCTTCTTGGCTTTTGATAAGTTGTACAGATGCGTAGAGAGGGGTCAGCTCACACACTCTTCTCTGCAGCTCTTCATGTTTTTCTTTTCTTTTTTCCTTTAAAAAAAACAAAAACATGCCACATAACAGATACCCAATACAGCATCTGAGGCAAATATGCTGAGGCATTTGAGGCAGCTATATGCTAAATTAATGTCAATAAACATGTGGTTTAGAAAACCTGGGTCAGTGGACATTATTTACTACAAATATGTCATGCACTCCAGACGTTCCCATGTTGTGTTTGCCAACACGTTAAACTTGTCTACTTTATGTTAGATAAAGGATGTTACATTCCCCAAGATTAATGAGAGAAGAAAGGTTTAAACTTCCCCCTCCTTTATTCAGTTTTACTCCTAGACGTCACCTCTGCATTTCATCTGAAGATAAGCTGATTTTGCAGATAGAAGCCACAGGCTGTGAGCAGATACAGATTTTATCACATCTTTTTTTCAAGCACTGATCAATTTTAAGATTTTGGTCCGTTTTCCTCCCAAGAAAATATTTCATGTCAGACGTGATGAGGAAAAAAAAATCTAGTTTGATTACGTTTTAGAAAGGTTATAAAACGTTTGGGTTGAGCCGCTCAGGATATGATTCAGTGAATCTCCGGTGTTATCCTTTTTTATTTTTTTTTTTAAGAATATGATTTTTTCGGTAGTTTAAAAATAAAGAAGAAAAATGCTATGATTAAGTCTGAAACATATTCTGAATTGTACATTGTTGGCTAATAATCGTGTGATGAATAAATAATTCCCCTCACTGTTTTTCTTCTTGTCTAATTTCTTCACCAGTGGTACATATCACGGAAAGCGGCTTGACACCCCAGTCTTTTTGTGTGGGTGGGGGCCTGTCAGCGTCCTCGACACCCACCCCCCCCCTCCCTCTCTTTCACTCTCTCTCTCTTTCAGCGTCAGTGACGTACAGCCAGAAAGCGGGACCTGCCCTCCCGTCGCCATTTTTCTGTCTGTACTCGCACTTCTGCTGGCTTGAGTGCGGGGAAGACTAGCTGAAATAAGGGAAAGTATTAAATATACAATCCTCAAGTTGGGACCCTTCGTGAGCGATTGGGAATGCACGCGAGAGCTCCAGCGCAGGATTCCAGCTCCTGAGATGCACGCACAACAACAAAGCCGCCGCTTTGAAATCATTTTTTGTGTGAAGACGTGTTGCGGGCCGCCATTTTTTTCACTGTGTTGCCTCAAAAAGTCTGCTCCGATCCGAGAGAGGGGAGTCAGAAACCTAGTTCCATGACGCGTGCCTTACCGTAAGAACGACAGGATTTAAAACTACTCATATTTCTTTCATATCTGCGACTACTGCTGCCCTTGTTTGTGCAAACATGGGAATTTATCAGATGAGATACTGAGGCCACCTTTTCCGCTCTCACAACTGACTGGAGGAGATAAATTATTTGAAAAGGAGCCTTGTGTTTTCTCGGAAGGCGGAACAAAAAGGGGAAGCTTTATTGATCATTTGTTGCTTCGGCCTCCGTCGATGCTCGGCGGTAGTAAGTTTGTCGGTTTTTTTTCTCTCTTAGCTGCTCCAGCAGACGGCTGCTGAGCGGAGGAACAACATTATGCTCTAAAAGTTTGACCAAGTCAGTCTTAGCCTGTTAATGAAAACGTCAGGTTGATTGTTTTTTCTTTTTGTATATCAGGGTCCACCCAGACTGCAGCGTTTGTGCAGAAATCACTCGAAAACCTCGCTGGGGAACGAAAGCCCTGCCCTGCATCTTCCAAATCCTACAGCCTGCTGTGATAGGCCGGCTGGACCCACGCTGTTAACTTATTGTATACAGTCTTTTTTTCTTTTAAAATATATATTAAGTTATTTTTGTAGTAGAAATGTCAACTGCTCGGTTTGACTCATCAGATCGGTCCGCCTGGTATTTTGGACCCGTGTCGCGACAAGAGGCACAGAATAGGTTACAAGGACAGAGACATGGCATGTTTCTTGTTCGAGACTCGTCCACCTGCCCCGGAGACTACGTGCTGTCGGTGTCTGAAAACTCCAAAGTGTCTCATTATATCATCAACTCTTTGCCCAGCAAAAGGTTTAAGATAGGCGATCAAGAATTTGAAAACCTGCCGGCACTCCTGGAATTCTACAAAATCCACTACCTGGACACGACCACGCTAATAGAGCCAGCCCCCAGGTACGGAAACCTACCAGGAAATGTTAACTCTGATAGTGCTTTACCATAAATATCTACTCTTTTTTTTATCAGTGTGGTGATAAAAAGAAATGCGGTTTGCTCTATTTATACCCTGTTAGGCACTCTGCACAGATGTGTTGTTTTTATACATTGCAGAGTGTCGTTTGAGTCAGTTGTCTTTGGTGTTTTTTGAAATGAAATGAAAATCTAAATTTATCACCCTTTTATTTCCTTCAGTCAACCAAATTGGGCTTTAACACCTTTGCATTGTTTCTGTGACAACCCAAGGTACCCAAGCACTATCAGTGGTCCCATCCAGCCAATGACTGGTCCAGAGGAGAACCTGGAGTATGTGCGGACACTATACGACTTCCCTGGCAGCGACGCAGAAGACCTTCCATTCAAGAAGGGGGAGATCCTCATTATCCTGGAGAAGCCGGAGGAACAGTGGTGGAGTGCCAAAAGTAAAGACGGACGCGTGGGGATGATTCCGGTGCCCTATGTGGAGAAATTAGCACGACCCTCTCCCCATCCCGGCCAGCCTACGCATGGATCTCGCAACTCCAACAGCTATGGGATCCCTGAACCCTCCCACTCTCTCATTCACGCCTATGCCCAGCCGCAGACACCTTCTCCACTTCCCCCTGGCACCCCAGGAGCGGTTATCAACCCTCTGCCCTCCGTGCAGAACGGCCCTGTCATGGCAAAGGCCATTCAGAAAAGAGTGCCATGTGCTTACGACAAAACAGCTCTAGCTTTAGAGGTATTGTAATCTTTTACAGCCTTCTTTTTCTCTCTATTAATATGTGTGCCTTTCCTCTTTTTCTTCTTCGCATTTATTCTACAGAGCAATACGCTGATGTCAATTTGTAGCAAGGTGATGCTTTACAACTGTTAGAATAGCAAAGAATATATCTATTCCTCATCAAGGTGGGAATTTTTCTTTGGCTCACTATTACAATAGACATGTTGCAAGAATGCAGCTCTCTGTTCTGTTTAATGATTAACAGTAGGTAATCTACATACCATGCAAAAGGTGATTCAGTTTAAGCTTCTTTGACTCAAAGAAAACAAAATCTAACTGTATACTTTTTAAAAAACATATACATGCCCTCTCTTCTTAACTTAAAAAAAAACAACATAATTGTTTATCTCAATTGATCACAGCCTGGCAGAGATCTCCCCTCAGCAGAGCTGTCAGAAAGGTTGACGCTGTTAACAGCATTCTTTTAGCGCGAACAAAGCCAAACTATCTCTGGCTATAAACATAGTCGAAGCTGTTTTATCTCCTAAATTTGGACGGAGAACAAAAAAAAAATCATATAGTTAAAAGTGAAACTGAATCATTCTCTTACCAAATTGCTTGGCATTTCTATAGAAAAGCTGTGGTTTTGTTAGAGAAGAGGGTTGAATACCGGCGCAATCTATGGAATTACTGTAACAGTTGCCGGGGTAAAAATAACCTGACCTGCACCACTTATCTAATGCTCTCGCATTTTGTACCTTGTTTCTGATGTGTGATCGGGCGGACAGAATCCTAGCTGAACAGTGGGAGCTCTGACTGCTCGCTGCCTGTTGTCTCTAGAATACAGATGTGTATTGTTGGCTTTCTAGGTCAGGAGGTTTCCGACTCTTGTCAGCAAGTGATTTGTTAATTAGCAGGAAACTGAGCTTTGGTCAACTTCCTCTTACGGCTCTGTGCTCTACCATCTACATGAAGCCACCTTGTATGTATAAGATGCCCTAAGATGGTTTAGACATTGATTCTTTCGCTCCCTATAGGATGAACCATCGTATGGAATGAGCAGTTTTCGATATGAAAGTGTATTTTGTTGGTCCAGTTGACTTTTAAATGTGCACTGGTAGCTGTGAGAAGAGATTGGGTGGAGGAACTGCAGAGTAACCACAATACCATGACTCAGTTTCCACTACAGAGTGGTTTGATTGATGGTTAGCTGTACCTCGACGTCTCACAAGGGCTTAGGGTCACTTTTCTTGGTAGCACCGTTGCTTCTAAGTTGGCGGCAGCTCTCACCGCAGCACTGTTGCATTTTACGTGCGTTGCGCTTCTCAGAAAGGCCCTCTTGACAAATTCTGCGTCGGCTGTGGCAACGTGTAGAAACATGCAATCCTGCGGGCATAGCACATGCTTCAGATCTATTGGGGCTCCGGAATACTTCACAGGTAGAGCTGCAATGACATTTTCTTTTTTATTATTCCTCCTCCCCTGGGGTGTGATAAAAATGGAAGTTCCTATAGCTAGCTTTGCTGCCATTTATTGACATCAGAGTTGGGCAGCAGTTGTGCGAAGTTATGTAGGTCACTAATGATGAGCAGTAAGGTACACTTTGTCCCTGGGACTCTTGCAGTGAAATGAGTGTAAATCTTGCACACAGGACAAACCTGATGAGAAGTGTTCATGGTAAAGGTTGGAGTGCTCTCCTTAACAAGAGTCCTCGGCTCTCTGCTGTTAACACCTTGTCTTTTATGTAAATTTTCATTTAATCTCGAGACATGTGAGAATTAAAAGTGAAAGGTTGTGTTAATGTCACCCAGGTCATGCTGTTTAATCATTGTATATTATTGAATTATACAGATTTTCAGTTACAGACTGCAAATAAGTTGCTAAAACCCTTTCCCTGAATCATTATTAATTATATCACAAGAACAACGATATCACTCCTATGCAGAAGATATTCAGTTGTACAGCTTGTTTCACAGAAATGAAAGTTTTCTTCACTTAAGTCCAAACGAAGCTGAATTGATCTTTTCATTGAAAAAAAAAAAGTAAATCTGGGTTGAATGAGACGTCTTGCTTCTTTGGCAAAATCCTCTGTTGGGAAACTTTGGCGCAATCCTTTGATTCTGGTTTTATTTTGGATGCTCTTGTCAGATGTCTGGTTTGCCCTTGTTTTTATCATCTGGTGTCACATCCTGAACTGGAAATGATTATTCATGCTTTAATTTCATCATGTTTGGATTAGTGGAACGCACTGTACACACTTCTTAGCAGAACCATCCTACAACGGTTGCAAGTTGTTCAAAATGCTGCTACCAGGCAGTTTTCCCTGGTGACTCCAGTCTTGATGCAACTGTTTGCTTCCAGTGAAATTTCAGATTCTCTTACTGAATTGGGGAGCTCTTCATGGACGGGCAGCAGGTCATACCAGAGGGCTTCTGCACCCATATGCCCTGGGCAGGTCCATGAGGTCCTGTGGCCAGAGGGAGACAGGGTCTTCTGTTTAGTGCCCCCCAGACTCTAGACTTCTCTTCCTTTTGGCTGTAAAATTTGGTGAATTCTGCGGTTGCCTTTAAAAGCCAGTTAAAAACATATCTTCTTTTTGATAATTTTCCCTTGCTTTTGTGCATTGTTGGCTCTTGGGAAGCATTTTGGGATATTATATATCTTCAAAGTTGTATATAGATAAAGTTTTAGTTCACTTCCTTCCTCTTTAGGATGAAGCTAAATGCAGCAATAGTGAACTTTGCTTCCAGTATATACCATGAGGTAAGGGTGCTTTTCAGGTTTTTACCAAAGAGAGTAGAAGATGTTGACTTATTTTTTTCATCAGACGCTCAAAGGATCTGGTTGTCATGTTAGAAACCGTCGTGTCATCCTTTTGGAGCCGCTGATTTTTACATCTTGTTTGTGAATGTGCTGCATGACTCACTAGTTGAGGCTGTGTTTGTCCTATCTGCCGTGCGCTTCACACATTTTCTAAATTTGGCCCTGTGTTTTAAATGTGGTTTGTCTTAATTTGTGTATTTTATTTTGACTTCGGATGTGCTTCGTATTGTGGTGGTTCATTTTAGCTGGTGTCGCTCTTCAGAAGCCTGTTTAATGCGTATCAAAACATAGGTAGGTCAGTCTCATACATTTTGTCCTCAGCTCTACATTTACATGTTGGTGACTCTGGTGTCATGGTAGTTTGGATTATTCTACAACAGCCTGGCAAAGTTGGGTACCACACTTCTTCTTACTACCTTCATTTAATCTGAAAGGAACTATTTCTTTGATGCCCTGGGACTTTTTTTTTTCTGTGGCGCTGAAATTGTCAGTAAGACTTTAGTTCTTTTAATTCAACTGAGGGTCAAAAGTATACTGATGACCAGTCAAACCGTGGGACTACTGTACCGAGGCAGAAGTGAAAAGAGGAACTATGATGGAGATGCGTTCACTCGAAAATGTTGCACCCTTCTACAGGGTTGAGCTGACTTTTAAGGGGTTTTTTATTTGGTTTTAAGCAGAATTTTGGCAGCAGGAGCTTTTCCTGGAAAGATGGGTCTTCTTGATTTTTTTTTGTTTCTTGTAATTTTTCTTTCTTTATTTGACCACATCTGTAGTGTACTCTGTGTGTCACACCTGCATACATTTTTAAATATCCGTTTCTAAATTCCTTCTCAGCTCCTTTTAAAGACCAGCGGTGTTGTCAGCCAGATGCACTTTTAGACCAACAGCTGTGGGAAAAAATAAAGATGAATGCATTTTTTCAATTTGTTCCTTAATTCTCTGCCTTGTCAGTATTTCCTAATTCCTTTGGCCACCACAGCTAGCGTCATGCCAGTAGTCTCCCGCTGATTGGGTCACGTATGAATGGCCAAGTTCAAATATTGTTCACAGTGGATTACAAAAGTATTCACACACCGCAGATTGGATGGGGTCTGGCCTCTGACTCAGCCATTCATGTTTAAACATTTCCCCTGAATCACATAAATTGCTTTAGCAGCATGCTTTAGGGTCTTTGTTTGTTGGAGGATAACCCTTCCATGCCAGACTCAAATCTCTGGGATTTCCCTGTGCGGATGACCATCCATGGTCATAATACCGCCACCACCGTGCTTCGCTGTGGGAATGCTGTTCTTTGGGAGATGGGGTGTTGGGTTTGGGCCACAGTGGTGTCCTTGGGTTCAAAAATGTAAAAGTATAAAATTTTTACTTAATATTTGGGCTTCACAGTGCTGCTGGCCTGGAGATGCCTTTCGGTTAAGGCAGTTGCACTTTTTCTCTTCAGCAGTGTGGGCTAGTATTGTGTAGATCAGTAAACAGACCACATAAAAAAAAATAGAAACAAGTGAGCTAGTTTCTTTAGCAAACCGCTGTGTACACCTTGTTAAATGCAGCTCATCTTTAGTATGATCTTATTGGGGGGTAATAATCATCCTCTGGGCTCTGTCTACATAAAGTGAAGGGAGCCTGCAAAAGGTCCTGCAGTTGAGACTTGGCTGTGGTATCTGTTGGAAAAATTTCACTTTAGTTGTTGCACATGAATGAAAAGAGCAGATCATGTCTCTATGCAACATGTGATCAATAATTGCCTCCTAATAAGGCATCTGAACACAGAACTGCAGACTCTTGGGCTCTTTTTAAGAGGGCCAAAGGGTGTGTGAAGGCTTTTTTTGCTGCAGTGCAGCTACAGCCACTGCTCCTCTGGGATGCTTTTGTTTCTCACTTGTCCCCACCTGACTGAGAGAGTGCTGAAGAAACACTTTTTGAGGAATTACCTTAACTTGTGTGCAGTTTAATTAAGTTGAATATGATTTAGCTTCCTCCTTCACAGTGAAATGCATTAAAGGGGTGTTATAGTAATGATCACTGTTACGGTGGCCTTTTTGCTATAAATGAGCCAGTTTCAGTAGCTTTCTCAGTTACTTTATGTCTTTTTCAAAAATAATGCGTGTAAACAAGATTAAGTCACTAAAACAAGCCAAATAAGTCCCATCCTGTTGTCACCAGTGCTGTTTCTCCTCACTCCTCTGAAGGCTGCAAAATAGTCTGAATCAGTCCGGTACTACCTCCCAGAGGACGAGCCTGTAACCATGACATGTGAAGGGTGGTCTGACTATCAGCTACATTAGAGCTCAGCTGATGATAAAACACAACTATAAGATTAGTCGGCCAGTTTATGACTTGATGGGACCGTCAAGTTAATGGACATCATCTCTTTATCCACAACTTTTTACTTAGATTCCAAACCATGGTGCGGACATATTCTGTCATTCTTAGTGAATATAATCCAATGTTTTGGACTAAATCTGTTTATTTTAATGAACTAGTTTAGCTTTCACTGTTGTTGATACTTTTAAAGGGAGAAGCTATCGGGCAAGTCTTCCTTATCACATCCCGTCATGTCTCGTCTGCCTTGGCTCAGAATAACTCGTTGGTATTGTGTCAGGGCTATTTTGGGGTCCCTCGGGTTCAAGAAACAGAAGTTATGAGTCATTATTTATTCATTTCAAAGATGGCGCACAACAAATGAAATCAGGCTGTCCTCAATCTTTTTTTTTTTCTTTCTTTTTTTAATCCTTTTGTAGAGCGTTATTGAATGGGATTCTTGAAGCACCTGTACATTTTTGTTGTCACGTTATTTGTTCTTTAAGACTTGTGGTTTGATGATATTATGAATGACATGGTGTGCTTGGTCTAACGTGTATTTCAGGACACACATTTCGCTGAGATGTACAGAATATAGACTCTAACTCATAATAATGTGAAAAATGTCAATTTAATGTAATACCCTCCCGCTCCCCCCCCCTCCCATTGCGGTGACTTTGTGTTCAAATTTCACAAAATCACGCAACAGAATATTTGAGATTCCCTCCCACTAATCCTCTCGTCTTCTTTCCTCCAGGTTGGCGATATAGTCAAAGTGACACGGATGAACATCAGCGGTCAGTGGGAGGGGGAGGTGAACGGACGGAGGGGTCTTTTCCCTTTCACCCATGTAAAAATCATAGACCCCCAGAATCCGGACGAGAGCGAGTGACCCCCGGCGTCTGAGAAGGAGCACCGGAATCAGGGCGTCATCTCAACCCGCTAGCCGCCTCTAACTCCCCCGCCAGTGTCATGGTAATGCGCTTGCCTGCTTGGGAGGGAGGGGGCCTTGTACCATGATAGCGACCCCCCCTAATGATGCCAGCCTCTGCAGGGCTTTCTGACTGTTTACAGCTGTGGACATCAGACCCCAGACTATCCCTGCTTCACCCAAATTCCCTTTTCAATGTCATAGTTGCAAGCTGGGCAGTATGTTGTTGTTTTGTTTTGTTTTTTTGGCATTAGTCCTTTTGTTTCCCGATCACTGGGCATCAGCGTGAGTGTAAATGTGTGGTTTTATCTGCGCATGCGTGCGTCTGTTAAACGGCTATTTACCACATTTCATCGCGACATGTGTTTTTCCCTGATTATTTGTTGTGTTTATTGTCTTTGGGGACTTTTGAAAGTGTCTGTGTGTTTTGTTTTGTTGATGTGAGAGTATGAAATGGGGAACACAACATCCCTGACAGACTTGGGAGAGCACTGAGTCAACGAGGAACTAACCAGCCAGTCAAATGTTATTTCTCCAAAACAATCAAGTCACTATCGTACCTTAACCATAAGCAAGCACATAGACTCATTGGATCTGAATTGTTGCTCTTGATGGGGTGTTTTCTTTTTATTTAGATGAGTGTGTGTGTATGAAATGCTTGGTATGTGTCAGAAAGAAACAATACATGGGGGATATGTGGAGCATCTATTTACATTTATGCCATTGTAGATCCCATCCATCCTTCACTTTGTCTGGCTGATTAGACTTATTTATCTTATTTTAATAAGACATGCAGCCATATGTGATTTTCTTTTTATTATATTTGTGCCAGATGATCAAAGTTTTTTGTTTGTTTTCATTTTGTGACACGGACATGTGTTGAACGGGAAACTGTGTTAGCTCGGTACCTCTTTGACTTTATTTTTGAACTAAACTAGTTGCTTAGAGATGAGCAGGTTTGTAGTGCTAACAGCGTCACGCACTAAGAGACATTTCAACTTTGTACGGGAGTGCCAAGCTTTTAATAAGTTTCAAATGTCAAATAATAAGGGCAGTAATCCTGGCCAGCACTTTCCAAAAGCGTCCGACTACAAGGCAGAGCGAGAATGAAGCGTGGGTTTGAGGACTGAGGTGAGACTATGGTTCAGTCTCCAAAGTGAGATCCCACCGATGCCTTCTCCGAGTAAGACGTATCTTTTTGTCAGCGCATGCAACTCCATCTTTGACCTTTGTTTTCTAATGTGGTACACACATGTCAATGTAGGATTTTATCTTTTCAACCTGCTTATTTTCCTTTCGAATATTTGATCAGTGCACAATTTTTATGCGAACGGGCTCAGATGAGGTCAAAAGAGTCTTTGTCCATATTGTGCTACTAGGATGGACTTCAGATCGAACAACTGTTGCAAATATTGCAGATTTCTGCTGTAAATCCAACCATCTCTTACTTTAGTGCTTTACTGTTCAAATCATAGCTCCGCCATTCTCTAAGAAGTACTGTTGAAGCTTTTATTTGTATCCCCCTTTCATTAGTTTTTGGTCAGTATGTAGTCGTGCTTTTAAATCGAGCATTTTGGAGTAAATGATATTTTAAAAAAGTGACATTTTTCAAAAGGGAAAAAAATGCCTGCTGGTTGCCTTTGTGCATGACCTCTTGGCCACGGAGACAGTTTCTCCACCTGGCCAAATGCTGCTTATTGTCATTTATCTTCTCATCGAATAAAAGTTTGTCTCAGTTCAGTTTTCTCTGGTCTCTGCTAACGGCCCAGGATTGGTTTTCATTGTCAGGCTTAATGAAATCCACTAATTAAGCAATACATCCTGATTATTTCCTCCCCTGAGGTGAACTTAACTTTTTGTCTTGCTTCTGAGTTTTGTAATGGCATTAACAGTATTACTGTTCTCATATTCTAGGAAAGCCTGTCTTTTACTCAAGAATTGAAAATTGTGCCTTTTTATTTTCTTATACCATTTACATGTGTTAATATTTCCCATGGTTAACACCTGTGCTGGTATTGACCCTTTATGTACAGAACAAGTAAATAAAATTTACGTCTACTTCTTTAACTGGCTCTCTGGCGTTGTGTGTGTGTGTGTGTGTGTGTG
>JAVQJG010081421.1:0-13405 GCA_036024015.1 Craterocephalus amniculus | reverse complement strand
CCTGAACTCGTACATATGCGCAATCAATGAGTCATTAATTGTAATGAAATTACCCCTTTTACCACATACTATACCACGTAGAAAACCATTTTTCTTAGAAAGATTAAAATAATATCAGGAGTAGTTCCTTTAAGAACTTGCTTGAGTGTTTTTATCTCATGTCTTTTTCTTTGTTTCTTCCTCCTTGTCTATTTCTCACCAGATCTACGACACTGACTGGCAAGGAAGTGAGTGTTTTCCGGCCCTGGGTGAGTTGCTCCTCTCATAGACCCATGGCCAAGTCTCAGCATGCTCCACCATCATCTTACAAAGAGACACACATGCAAGCAAAGACGCGCGCACACACTTGAAGTCTTGCATGCACCGTTGTCCAGGCCTTTGCCAGCTTTCCCCAGAACTCTGGCCTCCTGGTTTGTTTACTAGTTCACCCGCTTTAACTGGGTTTACGTAAAACTACGAGGCCCTGAGAGCCCACAAAACTCATTTTGTCGCTGCCCATATGTCGAGCTGAAACCCTGCCCCCATGACCAGGGTGTCCGGTCTGCAACTGACACAGCTACGTTGGCTGTTGAAGAACTGCAGCATCTTTCTTCTACTTTCATCAGATTTCATTATCATATTAAGGCAGATGGGTCTGGATGCTGCTTTTAGACAGTAGAGATAAACAAATACTCATTTGGTGTTCAAATTGAACATGCCAGTAGTGTACAAGCCTGAAAAATAAAATCCTTACGGTATGTTAAAATAATTCGGAGGCCAAGGTTAACCGGGAACCAGGTTAACCGGCTGCTCTTGCTTTGATTGGAGTGATAAAACTGGATGTGCTGCAAACTTTGGCCTTGAATGCCCCCACCCTGCATGACACTCTATAAGGTAAAGCCAAAGTGCTTCTGCTCCGCTGGCTGCCAACTCACCACTAAATAATGACCAGGAAATAACTGTGGTTCTCACACACTCATATAAACACACACACACACACATATCTGTAGATTTGTTTCTGACCTTTAGTGGCTACAATCTTTCTTTTGACCAACAAGCCCAGGGACCTTATTATTCCACAAGTTAATCTGTTTGCTGGCCGTTAATGGGAACAGACTGCGGAATTTTCTGTCTCCCACTGTGGCCATTATTGCCAATAAAATTTTTAAATCTGTTACGTTAAAGAAGTTAAATCTCCCATACTGCTGAAACAACTGATGTGAAACACTATGCCGAACATGGCTGTTCTACTTTTTCCTACCACAACCTTAAAACGCTATAATCAGCACAATTCAATAGTGCCAGAGTTAAGCGTGAAAAGCTGTGTGTACAGCTGCATCCCACTCTGTAATTTGTCAAATATATATTTATGCAGCATTGTAGGGAGAAATATTTAGCCTGATACCATCTGCATGCAGTGAGGGCATATAGGGGAAGGTAAGTAAGACAAACCCAGATGGCAGTGGCTTCCCACAAACACGTCAGACTTTTCATTGGCACTGATAGAGAAATCTTGTCTGAACCGTAAAACTGGAGCCCAAAACTGAATATTAAGAAAACTTTTCCTACAATTCCTGCAAGTAATTGGGAGTATTGGTTAAAACAAGAAAAAAAAGAAAGACAGATGCAGATCTGAAAGTTTCTGCATCATAGCTCAAATGTAGATGAACAGGTCAAGCATGCGCGCAGTCTGTAGGTCATCAGCCAAACGTTCCGTTAATACACCCCCTCCTACAGAGCCTTAAACATCTCAGCTCGCAAATCAGGAGCAACAACTAACTGTTTGCTTTGCTTCAAATGGCCCTCCAGAAAAAAACACAGCTTTCTCCTCGTCTGAATGTATTTCTATGAGGCCTTTTACTAGAATGCAAGTGAAAGTGCCTCTGCGATCTAATTCCATGTTCCAGTAATGACTCAGCCGCAGGGAGACCGTTCTCTTTCCAAATGTCTCTCTATCCCAATAAAATGCCACCAAACGATTGTGTCAGTGCATACATGCATGTATAAGCATAAAGGGGAAAACCCACTCATCAACAGTGACCTGGGTATTGCAGGATTTGTATTTTTCTGCATCGACAGGAAAAAAAAAACACCTTTTCCTGCGTTGTCTTTTTTACTTATGGCTTCACTCTTTTTTTTCCCTTTCATCCTCAGTTCTTGTTAAAATTTTCCAGAACTAGCTTTCGGTGTCGTGAGCATGTGTGTGTTTTGTGTGTGTTGCTGGTTTTAGTGCATTCTCCATCTGTGGGCCAGATTAAAGGCAGAGGGAGGGAAAAAATATTAGGGATGCATGTGTTAGGCAGAGGAATGAGCAGAAAAAGCGTGCCTGTGTGTGTTTGTTTGTGTATGGGTGTTACAGTGTATGTGGTGCTGGTTCACTCAGCCTGTCTCTCATGTGTAAAGCATGTGGCCGGCCTGCCAACATGGCAATCATGAGGCAGGAGCTCGCCTGTGATTGCCGAGTCCTCTTTCCCTCATCTAACAAAACAACGATTTTTGCTCTAAAGTGGATTCATGCTACTTAACAGAAGCTAAAAGAGTTTATTGCTCTGTAAATGTGCATCGAATGAGGCGAAACAGCATCAGTTTTTTTGTGTGTTTGTAATTGAAGCACATCGACAGCCCTCATGCCCCTTATGCGTCTCACAGCTGTTATTACAACAGCCAAGCAGCTTCTCTTTTTGACAAGTCTGCTTTTTCCTAGAAAAACTGACAGAAAAACAAAGTGATGGAAATCATTCCACAGATCATGGCAGACTGGGGGTTTGGCGTGAAGAGCGGCCTCATCATGATGAATAAGCCCAAAGTCAGCAGTGAGTATTCACTCTCTTCCAACGGAACACCAGATCAATATAACAGCTAAAAAATTATTTTAGCTCACAGAGATTTGCTGTTTTATGAAATGCAACATCCAGTTTCTGTTCGCTTCAAACCTGCAGGATCCAGGTGTGTCAACGGAGGCCTGCCCTGATTCATAATGAAGTGTTTTCATCTCCCCTCCACCACAGGAAGAAAGGACATGGCTGCTGGGTGAATCAGTTTGTGGCTACTGCTGCGGTCTGAGGCGTGCTCTCTGCATGACTGCGTGATTATAGGTAAAAATGGGATATTTCGTGCGTTTTTTTGTTTGTTTGTTTTTTGGTTTGTTTCGTATAAAATATGATTCTTTCAGATTGGCTGATGCAGGTGAAAAGAAAAGAGAACAGGGGAACAATGGCATGATGACACAATACAGCTGAACTGCTCTGCCCTTCCTCCCTCTTCCAAGAAAGTTTCTCTCTTAACTTTTATTCCAGCATTTTTGTGACACTAAAAACCCTTTGATGGCACAAAAAAAGATCTCTCCATCTCCATCCTAAAGGTTGGATTATGCATTCATTTAATGCTTTCTTTCTGTTTAGTTTTTAAAATAAAAACAAGTTGAAGGATGTTGATGCAAATTTTAAAAAAAGACTAAAACATAAAATAGTGGTTATTTTTCCCAAACCTGAAGAGTTTAAACGTACATTTATTCTCCTTTTTGCAGAATATAATATAAAGGCTCAACATATTTTCATTCCCATCAAGAAAACACAGCTACAAAGCAAGGAGTGGGGAGCCATGTCATCCACTTTAAAGGAAAGCTGCACTTGAAGCAAACAGGTGAGATGCTGGAGGTGGACTGAGGTAATGTGAAATGCTGACATCAATCAGCAGCACAGATGTATGTGCAGGCAAACGGCAAGAAGACAAAAAAGCACTGGATGTTTCTCATCTTTGGATAAGAACTGCTATTTAGATACTAGAGGCTGTTAGTTGTGCATAGCTGTCTCATTCTTCATCAGTTTTCCGGGTTTATTTTCTGTGCGGTAAGTTTTCCTTCTCTGTGCTGTGAACATTTAAGGGTTTGGTTGGAGCTGAGGGACGAGCTGAGTTGGGTTTAGCCTGGCAGCTGCGTTACAGTAGCACACTCTGTCTGTCATCAACCAGAATGAAAAAAACACCTGTACAGCATTTGTTTGCATCTAAGGCTCCAAGTCGTAGGATATCTTATTACCCTCAGTAATGGCCGTGCGGCCCTGCTGAGAAGCAGAGGCCTCTCCAGGTCTCAGGAATTAGCTTTGCTTTGTTTTGCTGTACCTTCCATTTATTCAGAGGCAAAATTTTCCGATGTGTCAGGAAATTTTAGACCTGTTCCCGTTGAGATGTACCAGCATGATCTTATCTTTTCTCAGTTTTCATCCCAGTCCAGATCATTACAATGAGCTTGGTTTATGTTGACAGCCACAGGAGCGTTTATTTGAGAGTAGCAGCTGCATCAGCTGAGCTGCCTGAACTAACTTACATATTTTACGTTGTATGTTTGTTTTTTTTCACCTTTTGCTTGTTTCTAAAATACATCCATGACCCTCCACCATTATTTACCATGTTTTTATGCATACATGTTGGACCCAAACCAGTTCCTGCACGGGTTTTCAAAAAAATGATCTCCATTTCTTATCTCAACAGCAACTTAACAGCAGTACTTTCACGATTTAGACGACCCGAAATTCCCAAAATATGGTAGAATAATCCATTTTTGTTTTTCCAGTTTATGGATTTCACTTTTCACTGCAGCTGAATGAGTCAAGATCATGCATGTTCTCAGGGATCAGCATGCATTGGCGCTTTAAAAACTCAGGGACGGTGAGGATTATGTTCTCATTAGCACATGTAGGCAAGGTAGAGGCAGTGGAGGAAGAATAAAAGATTAAAAAGAGTCGGAAAAAAGTCTCTAGCAACCACAGACAGCTCATGGCCAGAGGAGAAAGGCTTGAGAGCCATTTTCTTCAAATAAAAACACTTCAGTTTTTCCACTGCAGAAGTTATGGACCAGCGTCCGTTCGCATCAAGCTCCGATTCATCACACATCCCTCACCCCCGTATCCAGGAATGAGGGTCATGTTTGTGTTTGGCAGGGTTTCAAACCAGATGTTTTTTCAAAATACCTTTTCTCCAATTTCATTGGGTTATTTGAGCCATACCACCTTTTTATTTTTTACTTTTACGACCAACACACAGACGAACAGAGACCGCTGCAGAGTCAAAATGCACGTTGCATTCCAAGCATGACTTAGACTCTTGTTGGCTCTAGATCGGGAAAAATATCCTGCTGTTTTCCTTTATTCAACATGTGCAACATTGTCTTCCAGCAGCTAAGATAGATCTGAAAGGCTTTGTTCCTCATGTCAGACAAAGACTTGCTTTATTTATAGAAGCCTGAAACAATCACAGTTTCGGTTTATTTCTGGCAAAGTCTCAAAGATAAATAAATCCTCTGTCTCTATTTAATGGCTCGACCATCCGTACAAAAGTTGTGATTGATGTTTTAATCTTCACTGCTTGGAGTCAGTAAACAATAGACATATCATCACCTACTGATGATGTGAATAAAACCTTCTGGCTCTAATATCAAGGTTTCTCCTCCTCTGCTAATGGACTGAAAGACAGAAATGTGCAGATGGACAGACAGATGGTTCATGGGAGCATAATTAACACAGAAAGATCTTTGTTCCCTAACAAAACTGCAAAGAAGTCACACCATCAGCAACACTATCTTGTGCTAAAGATCATTTAACGTGCACTAAAAGAACTCAAAGACAGACCTCAAATCTGACAGAAATACATCCAGGGAAACGTCTGTACCCAAATTAAATCTCTGTGCACAAAAAAAGTGAAAAATAAAGTTTCACTTCCTGATGAGCAAAAGTGAAATACTTTACTGGGTTACAAATAAAACCCTACAGAGAACTTTGATTTCACATCTTCAAACTCCAACTATCTGCACAAGGCCGTTTCATCTCCCGCTTCAAATTTCTTTCAGACTTACAGCTCAGAAAACGCCCACGCGAGTGGAAGGCTGAGATATTTCCGATGAGAGTCAACTCCTCCGAGTGTTTGTGTCTATCTCTGTGTTTAATGCGCAGCTCTCATCATTGCAGTAAACTGCTGACCTGTGATCTGACACCTTAAACCTCTCCTTTTTTGAGAAGCAACCACACAAAAATTCCAGGAAACTGTTCATCTTAACATATTTTTTCTTCTCGGAGTGTGAGACAAATCATAATCAGGGGGAAGATCTTAGTGTTCGGGGAGCCTGCGCTCTCTCCGTAGCTGGATGTGTTGATGAACAAACTGGTTGCACGTGTTGGAGCTTGCCTGTTCCTGGTGGCGACTGAGCCGGCTTCCTCTCAGTGAGGCTTTGCCTGCCACCGGCATCACAGCGTCCGTACACCAGAGCTCCCAGCAGTCTGACTCTCATACATCTCAGTAAGCAGGCTGGATAAAGTGTGAACGAGTTGAAATGAAAGTCTTTAGTTTTGCTGGCGGCTGATCACAGCACAAAGCTGGAACAGTGAGAGGAACTGATTAGCTTCACCATCTATATGTCGAGGGTCTAACTAACTGAAATGCAAATGAAACTTGTGTGAAAAGAAGGGAAACAAAGCCTGTGGATGAAGGGACCTGCCGGTTGGCTGCTGTTGAGGCTTACCTGCAGAGATGTCTCCGTCACTTTGCTCTCCAGAGTCTGAATCCATCTTCCCCTCTCAGGACAATCGGAGGCTCTACAAACTCTCTTATTCCTCTGTCTTCTTGTTCCCTGTTCCTATTTGGGGAATCCTGTGATTTCTCAACCCAAATAAATAAATAAATAAATAAAAACTGAACTTCTTGTGTTTTCTCTTTTTTTCCCCCCCTCCTCCTTGCTAGCTAATGTCTCTCCCAGCCTGGATCTCTGTAGCTGTGAGAGGAATGTAGCTGCTGGTTTGATTTGCTGAGCTGTCTCCTGTTTTTTTTGCGCTCTTGACTCCCTCAGTTTGCCTCTTTACTTCTGCCTCTCATCTACTTTCCCGTCTCCGGTGCTCCCTCCCCTCGCTCCCTCTCAGTCCGTCCCCCTCTCAGTTTCTCCCTCCCCTTTTCCCTGCCACTCTGTCCCTCCTCCTCCTCCTCTTCCTCCACCACCGCCTCTCATTTGGTGCTGTCACACTCAGCCTCTCCTCACTCCCTCCACTCAAACTCTTTCTCTACCTCTTTCTGTATGCTGCAAGTGCTGTCTCTTCTTCTTTCTCTCTTCCTCTCTCCCTCCCTCCCTGTCTCTTGGTAAGAGTGCTGCCTGTGTTTTCGCAGAGGAATTGGAAAGACTCATTCATGGGGACTTGAAATTCATCTCTAGCAGGAAAAATCCCATGACCTCTTGCTACTGGCTGTTATAAAATCAAACATGCACTGTATTGGTCACATGACATCAGGTAGTCATTAAATGCTTCTGAGGTGTGTTGGACAACTTTGTGGAATGGTTGTAATTTGGTCTAATTCTTTTATTAGTTAATAGTTGCGCCCCATCATTGAATAAACTTTGAGTATGTTTTTTTTTTTTCCAATGTCATTTATTTGTTGGAAGACTTTCAGTAATGTTTGACAAACTGTGAAGGATGCTTTGGCATGTTATATTTTATGCTAACCTGACAAACAGCATTAACATTTGTCTTCTGGGTTCCTGATAAAAGCTGCTTTCTTCTCGATCATGAATTCCACCTCTGAATGTAAGAGTGTCCTTGGTTGAATCACTAAGGATTGTTTTCATATTTTCTTTCTTCAGATAAATAGCATAAAAATCCTCCAACTATCTAAAAATCACATCAGAATATGTCTCCAAGGCCAAAGTCTGTAGAATGAGAAGACCTGAATGGTTTAAGAGCAACATAAAAACACTGAATGTTAATGAAAGTAATAAACAGTAATTCAACTACTTTCAGCTTTTTTGTAAACTTTAATACAGGTGTATCATTACATTAAGAGAAAAAGTCAAATTTAATGTTTTACTACATAAAAGAAGATATTTCAAAAGGAAATTCTCAAATGATCACCATCCCTAAACCTACTTAATCTCTTAATGTTTTTACACAAAATGCTACAGTTTCTTTGGTGCCTTCACCATTTTTGGGTCTTTCTCTCAGACGGTGCACAGAACACAACAGCTTAATCCCAGGAAAGGAGACTTTCATAGTGTAATAGGAATTATTCAGTTCAACCTCATTTGCATAGCACCAACAGTCATGTCAAGGCACTTTTACAGAAACAGTCAAACTCAATCCAGTTCAATCCAAATGAATCTATTATATCGTCCACATTAGTCCAATAAATAGTGGAGAAGAAAAAACTTTGTCTCAACAAGAAGAAAAACTTCCAGCAGGACCATCAGACTCAGGAAGGGCAGTCATCTGCGTGGATCAGTTGGGGGTGGAGAGACAGGAAAGAGGGGTCAACAGCACTATAACTCTAAGCTGGGGAGCTGCTGACATAGAAAAAGAAACAAATAAATTATTTATTAGAGTAGTAACGTCATATATTTATACATCATATACTTATACATGAAGAAAAAATTAGTAAAAAAACAAGAAATACAAGAAAGAGCTCAGTGCGTCATGGGATATCCCTCTGCAGCCTAAACCTATGTAGGGACGGCTGAAGGTCACCAAACGAAACCAGCTCTAACCACAAGCTTTATCAAAAAATTAAAGTTTTAAATCTAATCTCAACAAATGTAGATTAAAGTCACACTACCATCTAAATAATTTAGTGTTTAATGCTTAATTCTAATCCTACAGTAGGTGTAGGGAATGGTTCACGGACAAAGAAAAAGAAAGAAAAACTGTATGGACTTTGAGTTAGGGTCTGAACATTTATCCACTACCTTACATTGTTAGAGCTTTGCTGGTACAGCATGTTGTTGCCTCTAGGTTACAGTACGAAGAGTTTTTGGAACAATCTGAGTTGTGGGCTGTTCTTTGCTTTGCTGTGGAAAGTAAATAAATAAAAATGAACAAATATTTGTTGTGAGATGGAGTGAAACTAATTGTTAAATAATGAAAACTGTGAGAGGTAGCTGTTTTCTAAGCCCTTCACCCATGCTTCTGTGTCACCTGTTTGCAGAAAGACAATACTGCAGACAGATAAATATAGAACAACCTTAACTCCACTGCTCACGCCACCCAAAGTAATCTTTTTCTCACTGTTAAATACTTAAAATTTTATAATCTCCATTTATTGCCATTATACTTTGTTTCTTTATATGAATTGACCATACAAACCTCAAACGTCGTATTTGGCAAGCTACCATCTATTGATTTAAAAAACACAAATAATCATACATAATAATTTCATATGCATGCATAATAAGGAGCACCTATCATTTGTCAGGGATCACTAGGTCAGCTCCACAGAGCCGCTTCTGTTGATGCTTGGACCCACAGAGCCTTCCATCAACATCCAGCTTAAAATGCGAAATAACAAAACTACAAAATCTTTCCACCAAAGAAAAAAGCAAAGGTAAACCTGCATATGTTATTGTATAGTCTTCAAATGATATGTCCTAACTAAATCATGGGTTGAATCACATAATAGCATACAGTAAAATGATCACGTTTAAACATCAGACAACACTATGTTACAACACTGAATTAGTGCAACAGAGCCAGATAATAGACTGCTATTATCCCACAATGAAAGGTCAGCTATCATAATAAGATTAAGACGTGTTTTTTCGAATATTTTTCAGACTGCATGAGATACTCGTACATCTTTCTTTCATTATTTATTATTTTTAGTGTAACTTTTTACAGAATGCAAAAGCTGTGCCCACTGTACAGTGTTGTACGTATATTTACGGTTTCTATCAGTTCCACAGAGCATCTTGGCATCTTTCAGCTTGTTTATGTTGTAGTTTGGCAGTCAGTAGTTTTTTTCTTTACTTTTTTTCTTTTTTTTAAGGAAATGGTGAAGCCAGTGCATACCATGTTCTTCAGCAATGGCAAGTTTTTGTTTCTAAAATAAATATGATAAAGAGGAGCCTGTATAGCATAGAGACAACTTATGCAGCTTATAGCCGAGCTCTCACTTTTTACTCTGAAAACAGGAAATACAAGCATTCTGATATATTTTTCACAAAGTCATTAAGATAAATATGGCCCACTGCTGATACTATGAAACAGAGTTAAATGATCTCATGGTGCGTTTCAGTTTCAATCAGCTTCAGTTCCTTTTTCTCAGACAAAGCTGGGTCTGGGTGGTGTGTGGGGGCAGGTGGGTGTGCAGTCGGTGGTCCGACAACAGTTGCAGGCGTCACCATTATCCCAGGTGTGGAGCTCACTGTTGCTCAGCATGGACACTGGGCACCAGATGGCATTGGCCTTCCTCCCCATTGCCCAAGGCTCACTTATCTTTGACACTGTGTGCAATTGTTGCAGGCCTGACCGCCATGATGACTTTCCTCTGCGATAAAGCAGAGGCAAAGGAGATATGCCAGTAATAACAACAAGCTGAGCTTCTTTGATCGTCCCAATAAAGCTCTTTTTTTCTTTTTGACCTGATGAGAAATGGAGAGCATGTGTGTGGGCTGTGTGGGCATGAATAGAAGCAGAGTGCTGTTTTCCCTGAGACAGAGAGCATAATGTTAGTCTATAGTACCTTTGTTTGAACGAGTGCGTCAGCCTGTTACAAAAAACTAAAATATGAAAATGAAACAGATCTAATGTAGTTCGGCACAGTTCACTCTGTCAGTTTCTTTCAATGTGAGTTTTCTGATTAGATGTCAAGATTTTAGTAGTGATTCAACCATCGTAAGCAACACCTTCATATCTTAACTGTCACAAGTACAAGTTACTGACGTGTCTTTGCTGGCACGCCAAAACAAAAAGGGACTCCCTCCAGATGTAAAAGTGTGCAATTACTGACAACTACATCACAAACAGTTTTATCATCTGCATGAAACCTTGTTAAATGTATTGAATAATAGTTTGCAAAAATAAACAGGTTTAAGGGCTACCTTAGCAAATCACAGAAGCAAAGCTGGGGCAGCATGGCACATTCAGCAGAATGATTTTGTGAAGAGTCGAGCGAATAGAGAGTTGAGGATTACCATTAGCATCCGGCTCATTTTTGAACTTGCCGAATTTACAAACTTTCACTAGAGATACATGGAAATAATCAGGCACAGCTGTAAAAATGTATCATAGTAAGATAAACACCCCCCTCTGTTAGCATGCTAACTGAGACTTTGGCTGGAATGCTGCAGGATGTCATGTGCACAACTGAAAAAAAAGGTTGCACAGCAAATAACATCTTTTGCCATTTGCTTACACCAACATCTTTAACTTTTTCATTTCTTACTAATAAAATGTAATAACCCACAGACCTTTGAGGGGCATACAATGCACTGATCTATTACTGCAGTAAGAGTGCCTTTACACTGTAACTTATTGGCTGTACTGGACCACAGTTCCTGATACTTAAAACTCTAGTTAGTTACTGTTAGTTAGTAATTACCGTATTGTCCTCCTCTTTTACTAGTTTGTTACTGTTTTATTAAATTCAGCTGCAGTCTGCTGAGCTACACAGTGAGAATGAATGATTTGTCAGTTTTTGCAGAAGAAAAATTATTGAGTTTTGTCTGATCTTCTGTGCAAAATTTTGCAATTTAGAGCCTCACATGGGATGGGAAATACAAAATACAAAATTATTCATTCAAGTTTGAGACAAATTCACTCTTACAGTCTCAGGTACGGCACAGTCACTTAATGAACGTGTGCATTCAAAGGTTGTGTCCCAATCAAAGCTGTACCAAGTTGTAGCCAATTAATACCCACAACTACTTCAGCAATATTTGATGAAAAATATTAATCATTATCATTTCCCATCTCTTTGTCTTATTATTTTTTATTATCAATGTAAAAGGGGCCTTTAGTTCACATTTCGCAGGAGAGATCATCTTTCTCCAGTTTTAGTTGGTCTTCATTGGCTTCCCATTGAATCCAATCAGGTTGATGGAATCTGAGATTCTTTACCTCATAAAGCTCCCCATAACCAAGCTCCATCAAAGATCTCATTATTCCATTTTTATCAACAGAGCACTTCGCTCTCAGACTGCAGGTTTGCTTGTGGCTCCTGGAGTCTCTAAGAGTAGAAAGGGAGGTAGTGCCTTTGGCTCTCAGGCCTCTTTCTTAAACCAGCTCCCAGCTTGGGTTCAGGAGATAGACACCTTTTCTCCATTTGAGATTAGGCTAAAAACATTCCTTTTTGATAAATCTAATATTTAGAAGTGATGCAGAAATGATGTTATGGTGAAACAGAAATGGACAGTATGGGTGCACAGATACCGTACCGTACCGTCCTCTTCCGCTTATCCGGTGCACAGATAGTTTAGCCTTAAAGCTCTGCAAGATGGTTCTCTAGACAAGACTAAGGTCGTTTTTATGCACTGATGGTGCGACCTGAGATACCATCGTCTCAAATACCACCTGCCAGCACTCAGCTGATTCAGAAAGCCCTCCTCCAGACAGGTGTGACCGTGATGGATATTTTCCAGTTGGGACTTCCTGATAATTCTCAGCAACTTTTAACAGGTAATCTGGATAAACTAAAGACATTGGAAACAAAGCCAGAGCACTGCAGGTAGTTTACTTCTGTTTACAGTATGTTTGTTCCTGAGCAAAGGCAAGATTGTCAGAAGTGTGTGTAAAGTCAATCAGCCTATAGTGAATAAATATAACAAATAACTAAATGCAAAATGTGTCATTTTTGCGCTTCAGGGGACATCAGTGAGTTATGCAAAACACTGTTTTGCATAAATAAAAATAAATAAATAAATAAAAATAAAAATGTATACATTTACATACATTGTAATGACCAAACGTTCTTTTAAGATTGCCAGGAAAACAAAATTCAGCCATATTTTTTATGGAATATTCATATTATGGAAACATGAGAATCATACTTAGATAATGATTTTGAATAAAATGTAAAAAAAACTAAACACTAAATAAATAGAATTTAAAATGTGATTAAGAAATAAAAAAGCATCATTGTGCATGTCTAGGGAAAAAAGTTACTGTATGCAAAAAAATGTGTCTGTTTCTTAATAAGGCTTAAAAAAATGTACTATTTCCATGATAAATGTTACAGTTTAGTAGACTACTGGAGTATTAACTCTGCAGGTTTCCCGACTGCGGTTTGACAGAGCTCTGTGTTGATAAGCTGCTTGCAGTGTCAAAACTCTGAAACCTCCAGACTGGCTTGTTTTGAAAGCAAGCAGATAAGGGGGACTGAAATAATAACAATACTAGGGACAAGCAGAAGCGCTCCCTGAAATGATGAGCGCCGTCACTCTCTTCTGATGTTCAATAGGAAACAAATGAGGTGACTTTGCAAAGTAAGCAGCACGAAAGAGCCGTGGAGTGGGTTTGCCTTTGATCCAGTGCCCTTACTGGCTCAGAGCCTTCCAGACTGGGATCCGTCAGACAGGCTAGCCTCATGAGAGAGATTTTCTGAGCCGAGGGGGGGGGGGGGGGGGGGGGGGGGGGGGGGGGGGGGGGGGGGGGGGGGGGGGGGGGGGGGGGGGGGGGGGGGGGGG
>JAVQJG010081419.1:0-10691 GCA_036024015.1 Craterocephalus amniculus | reverse complement strand
GTTTCAGCAGACCTGCAGCTTCCTGGGAGTTTGTTCCACATGTGAGGAGCATAAAAACTGATTGCTGCCTCTCTGTGTTTAGCTCTGACTGTGGGAACTGAAAGACCTGACCCTGATGATCTGAGGGATCTGGGTTCATAATAAACCAGAAGTTCCTGAATATATTTTGGCCCTAAAACCCTTCAAGAAGCTGTTGAGATGCATGACGACTTGCAGCATGCAGCCTAAACGATCTGAGAAAAGAACATCGTTTAAGCTTTTTCAAATGAACAATTCTTGCTCTTTATGGAGCTCATTTATTTAACCCATTAGATCTGTGTAACACAGCTTTTCACAGATACTCAAAAGAGTTTAGGTTTCTGAATAACAGTAAAAAGCAGAGCACATCTGCAAGGCTTGAATACAGTGTTTAATCAACAAGAGCATTAATGTTCTTTTCCTCACTAGCAGGTCGTTATCACCGTCTCTACACATCGCAATTCGGCTCTTTAGGTCACATGACTGCTGGAGCTCCATCAGAATAATAAGAGCTATCAAAGTATTGAAGTCACATGACTGAGCTGTTGTGTGTTACATGGAGAGGGAAGCTTGGACCATTAGTGAAGTGGTTGATCCTTTTTTTAAAATGTCATGTGACTTCAGAAAACTCTGCATGCAGGGGTAAAATGGCAGCTGTATGTAACTTGTTTTAATTGAAACTTTCCCTGTATACAGGTGGTGGGCAACTGTTGCTATTCACATCTTTGAAGCTTGTGTTGCACTGCTTTTGTGCGGGTAAGAATGAGAAGACCCTTTTTGTCCACAAGATGGTGTTATAACCTCATATCAGTCTAACATCTACTTCTCCACATAGTCGGTATACCTGCAGTGTGTGTGCAACCACAGATTTAATGTAATTTATTTCTTGCAGGAGCAAAGGCATCAGCAGCACAAGCACCCGCTGCCTGTGGGTTTTCCAGACCTTCCTGTTCGGCTTCGCCTCCCTCGGCCTGCTCATCAAATACAACCCCAAACGTCCCAAACAGCACTGAAGGCCACCACGCCGGTCTCTCCAGAGTGCCTTCTCTTCTTCCGCTATGTCTTAATCTTTGAAATGAATTAGTGTTTAGGACCACAGAGCTGTGGGAAACAAATGAGCCCTTTATTTTTACCTGAAGATTATTTGCAGTAATGACATATCTTTTGACAGAGACACTACAAACTTACTTTCCGGGTTTCTAGTTGAACTTTTGTGAACAGCAGAGATCCGATTTTCATTCCATGTATTTTGTTTGCACAAAGCTGAATGAGGATCTTTTACTATTAATGTTCTCGGAGTGTTTTTCTTTTTTAACTGATAACATGAATTGTCCTCAGCTGAATTACCCGTGCAATACAAAGGGGAACGTAATTAGCATTGTTTTGTGCTGTCATGATGTTTACAGTGAGCCTTCCCGGTGGCTTTAGGGATATTTTTGAGCTGCTAACGCCATCATAATGTCAATTGGGTTTGCTGCGAATGCTGTTGGCCTCAAAGACAAGATCTAATAATATTGATAATAATAATTAAAGAACTGGTGCATTCTTTCCTTCTTCTATGGTGCTTTGAGATTTTAAATAAATATACTGGAAGTCCTAATATTTCCACTTAGTGTAAAGAATAAAAAGTGATTTACAAACAGTGTCCTGTGTTTTAGGCTGGTTTGCTCAAGCCTGTGTGACTCATCTGTTCCTGAATCTTATTGAGGGCTGTAATTTATCGGTATAGAAAAGTTTCTCTTTAGGAAGTTAAAGTTAAAAGCAGTTATGAAGTCTGAGTTTTAAATATGTTTGAATATCTCCATTAGTAGCTGCTTGTATACGTTTCAGTCTGAAAAATAAAAGGCAATGCTGTCCCTCTAAAAGAACCAAATATAGGGATATTTGCCTTTTTGTATCATGTCAGAATGAACCTAAAATCCACTATAACCTTTATTTGTGAAGCTAATTTCACACACAAATACAGCTGTTCAATGTTTGGATACTTAATGTACAATTCTGTTCTCAAAAAAGTGAATAACTACTAAAACAAATCCCAAAAGGTGTCTGAACTGCAAATCGTTCTTTTAATTTTCAGGTTCAGTGAGGACGTCTCTTTAGCGCACTGTTGATATTTACCAGACATTTATCAGGGCCAGCTAGTAATGGCTTGGTTGGACCACATTTTCCCCCAGAACTGCATTCATTCTTGGTGTCATAAATCCAACAAGGTGATGGAAACCTTCCTCAGAGTTTTTGCTCCATTTCAACATGACAGCATCACACAGCTGCTGCATCCGTGATGAGAATCTCCCGTTCCACCACATCCCAAAGGTGGAATATTGGACTGAGATGTGGTGACTGTGGAGCCGTTGGAGTCCAGTGGACTCATCGTCATGTTGGAGATGATGTGAGCTTTGTGACATGGAGCATCATCCTGCTGGAAGCAGCATCAGAAGATGCTCCACTGAGCTCAGAAAGGGATGGACATGGTCAGCAGCAGGACTCAGGTAGGCTGTGCTGCTTAAAGCAGGACTAAGGGGCCCAAAGGGGGAAAAGAAAATCCCCCCCATCAACATTACACCAGCAGCCCATTCTCCTCAGACCTCTGACACCAACAAGTCTTTGGGTCCAGACAGCTCACTGGATATTTTCTCTTCTTAAGACCATTCTCTGTAAACCCTGGAGATGGTTGTGAGTGAAAATCCTAGTAGGTCAGAAGTTTCTGAACTGCTCAGACCTATTATTTCATTCTGACTCCACAAAGATTGTTATAAAACTTCTCCCCAAAAAACTGCAAAACACTTAAAGGAATAACATATAATGTTGCTAACAACATTAGCATGCTTACTGTCTTCAGGTATAAAGGTGGTTAAAGCATTTTTTTAAATTAAAGTTCCTTACTGATTGAAAATAGTTCCATTACAAGTAAAAGTCATAAAAATTACAATAATAAAGTTTTCTATTAAACGGTCTCTCTATAAACTAGAAAACTATCATGCTATCACTGCTGTCTCAGAGAAACATCACTTAACCTATGAATTATTCAGATTGAACACTTTATAGAAATGTAGGAGCCTGCTTTAATTCGCAGTTAGATGCAGTCTTTTAAGGGGCAAAAATGTTCAGAAAAGTTAACTCATATCGTTGCTAAATGCTGAAACGTACTGTTGATTAGTGTTACATATCTGTAGCCTGTTGATTTGAACTTGAAGTTTGAACCTTCATTGGACTTTTTTCTGATCTATTGAATGATTTCATCTTGGGTTTAAATAGCCCAAATATAAATGCCATTACATGACTTCCAGCAATAAAATGTACCATCCATGTGAGCGCAGTGTGACACCGTTTGAATCAGGCAGTAGCACAGGGTCACAATGTCCTCTGCTAATAAACTTAAGAGCATTAACCCGTCTTAACTTACTCAACATTGGAGCTGTCTCAAGCCATTAATCAGGGAGACACATCTTACCCTCACCTAAAGGCTACGTCACCTTTACTCTGAGGAATGTACACCACAGAGAAAACTCACGTCAGGTCTGGTGTTTTGCTGTGAACTTTGCACCCAGAAACCACAAAAACAATATGCACGGGACTAATTTTTCCACTTTTATTTGGAGAACACCTTCTCTTGGATATCGCTACTGCCTCAGAGAATATAAATACATAAATATGTACAGTGTCTTAAAAACATCCTTCATTGAAAAATATATTTTATAATGGTATGTGACATGGATCTGTACAGTGTTCTGTAAGAGTAACTATAGGCTACTGTCCATTCTTCCGCTAATGCAAAGTATATGATTCTGGTAAGAACTAGATTCACCCTGTGGATGCAATCTATTCACTCCACAATTATCAGTGTGCCGTGATAAACAGAACAACAGCAGCAGAAGTAATACAAATTATATTTGCTCTATAATCTCACGGCTTTTCTGTTTACACACAGCTGAACGAACTTGTAGTAATCAGGTTGGTTTGACATGACGGGGCTCTTGTATCACACGTGTGCAGTTACAGGATGTTCTTACAAGTTTTTCCACATTTCATTACAACATGTTTTTCTGTTGTTAGTTCAGTTTATGTGAATAGTGTAGTCGTGATCACCGGTCCAGCCAGCTTATTGAAGGGTAGCGCTCATTCAGTGTCTTGCGCAGCTGAGCACTTTGGATCTTGTCCCTGGTTTCCACCACACACTCCACCTGTCAACATACATAGAGTTAGCACCCTCGCATCGCTCTGACATTAGAGTTAGGAGTATGAGCAGGTTGCTGGTTTATATACAAGACCTTTCACCTTTTGACACAAGCGAATAAACACAGGGACTGTAGACTGCACAGGCGCTGATAAAGAGATCAGAGACTCTTCAACTGAGAATCCCGAGCAAATCTATTGTTAAGATTAGACAATTGGCCAACTGTGTTGAACCAGTTAACAAAGACAACATGGAGGCTCATGTTTAAAGGTAATTGAGTTGTTTAGCCTGCAAACTAAGCCAGTTATACAAAGATACTGCATTTTGACTCTGGTAATCACGTGCAGTTTTCATTCTCATTTCAAGTTACAGTGTGATTAAGGATTTTCCACGGATGAAAATACAATATAGTCACGAGTTTAATGGGGGATTTGTTCTTAGCCTTACTGTATATATGGCATTTGATGGATCATCAATTATCAAGATGTGAAACCCAAGTGTTTCCTTCAAGAAACAACAAAATCCAAAAAAATCAGTGTAAAAACAGGTTTTTGTTTTAAATGACAAATAGAACAAAAAATTAAGCTTTTGTCCATTTGTGCTTTCGTGTTAGGCAAATAGGTTACACAATGTCAGTCACATAAAAATATTGCAACAAGATTTTGGTCCCCAGTTACAAAGTACTACTACTAGGTATACTACTAAAAATATATTAAATTTGCAATTTTAAATCAAATTCTTTGACCATGACTTGGTTATGGTCGTTGTTAAAAAGATCCTGGATAGGACTAAAATACATTCTTTTTACTATGCAACCATCATTCTCATGGAGATACTGGTTACTTTAGTAACATGCAAACATAACAAAATTAAATATAAATCATCTTTTTCATCTCAGAGGGAAATTTTAAGATACAAAAATAACACATTATTATGAAACTTTGTTACCTTCTGTTTGGGTTAACCAAAAACTTCACTTACATGTATGGCTAGAAAAAAGATTGTGTTATCTTTTTTTAAAATAATGACCACTAGACATCTCATCTCGTACTAATAGCCTCATGGGAACATGTTTGGTCTTGGAAACCTTTGAGAACCATCATTTTTTTATTCGTTTAAAATGAAATGTCGTAGGACTTCCTCTTTCCCTTTTGCAATGAAGCCCCTCCATGATACTGCAGCAGCCAACAGTTAAAGCCTTCATGCTTTAAAGGGGAGATGTGGGGGATTCAGTTTATTGTAATTTTCAATCTATGCCAGTAGATGTCCCTCTAACTCTGTGATACTGAATATGTACTAAATTAGGATCAAAGTGACAAACCCTTAACTTTTCACCTTGAGTTAATTATAACAGGTCAATGAAGTATAAGTGAAGGATTTAAAGGGAATTTTATTTTTTTGGAAAATAGCACCAGGCTTTCTTACAATGTAAATACAACACAAAGACCTACATAAACTATACCTATGCATACATTTTTGTAATATTAAGTTTTTTAATTCCCTCCAATACCCTGCCAACTCCAACCATAGAGTTCTTAGCCAATGATGGAAACCGTCCATGAGCGGATTGGAGAGGAGGAGGACAGAGAATTAGGTGAAAAGGAGAGATTAGTCGCCTACCTTTGCTTTGAAGAGGTCTGACTTGTCACCGTGTCTGCGATGGCAGACATCCAACAACCTGCAAGGAAGAAGGAAAAAGGTAGGAGAGAATTCAAGGAAGCACCAGGTACCAAACAAAAAACAGATTAAAGCAGCAGAAGCTGTCTCTACCTGACGTCCTCCCGGGAAAGTACATCCAGTAGTTTGGCCATGTCTCCAGGCCACTCTCCCAGCTCCACAGAGAACTTACTGACTCTATCGTCCAGAACCAAAGCCCGGTCCACACACTGCCTCACCAGCTCTGGGTCCATGTTGGCGCTGCTCACCACAACAACAACCCTACAGCACAAAGACAGCCAGGTCGGTTTTAGCTGGAAGCAAAAAGATTAGCGCCGCCAGGGTTCCTTACCTTTGGAGTTAGGACTATATTTGAAATGACTCAATTAAAATAAAAGCCTTTTTTTGTTGTTCTTACTGTGCTCAAGTCATAACTGAAACACACGAGACAACTCCTGCTGAGGGTTGAAGGCAATTATCACAATATTAATACATCTGACCCACTTTTTTCCTCTCAGTTCTGGTAGTTGCCCAGCCAAGATGGCAGCCAATCCCATGGCTCCTTCTGTGTCCACAGTGGAGCGTTCAAACTCCTGAAACCTCAGCATCGCCACCAGAGACTCCTCCTCTCTTACAGCGGAAACAAATTGAACAGACGTGATATTTAAATTAAGTCAGCACACACAAAATACATGTTTCAGCCTCATTGAAGGCGGTTACTTAAAGAATATGACAAGCTCATCATGGCCATGTTTGTGTCACAGAAGCCGTGGAGATGCTGTACCTGACACATACGACTTTATCTACCAGCTTCTTGGCCAACTGGAATGTGTTTACACCGAGGGAGCGCTCCTTAAGATCTGACAAAAAATCAGAAAGGACATCATCATATGTTCAGTGCAGGACCAAAAACTGTTCAACCTTCTTTAGATGAGCTCACCTCCGTAAAGCTTCTTATTGGGGATGGTGTGCATGTCTTTGATTGGACTGTCTGATTTCAGAGACTGCCGCAGCAAAGGGAAACCTTCTGGTTCGATACCCTGTTGGAGAAAGTCTTTCGGTTGTTATTCCACCATATTAATAATGATGGATCATCATATGTGTTAAGCTCCGCAGCGCAGATGTTCAGGGAAAGTAATAAGAGTCATAATGTATCCTCAATCATGACTTATGAACCAGTAGAAATGTGCGCTGGTGTATTTATCTGCAGAAACTCCCCACTAATGATAACGACCTTGTTTTATCTTATTTAGCCGTGCACAAGTGGGCACTAACCAATGTCACCATATCGATGTGAAGTTATGTAAAAATACAACAGTTGGTTAAAAATGTTGTCTTCTCTTTCCTGACTGTTCCCTGAGATTTCTGTACAGCACTTTTTCATATTTTCCCCTTTATTTCCCAAGATTTATTTCTTTGACCAGTTTCAGTTGCTTTGCAATATCGGTAAAAACTCAGATATAAGAGAACTGGCAAACTGTCATAGTCCAACTCCCCAGTTTGTTCCTTATTTGCAAAAATCTTTGCAAATATTAAATATCGGATGCATATCTTAAAATATGCAGGAACTGAACTGAGTTAATAAACCACAACGGTTGTATCTGAGAAAAAATCAGCACTTTATTACAAATCGTACTTTCCCAATTTGTTTCTGATATTGAGGATTTTTTGGCTTTTTAGAACTTCATTCAGTGTTTTGAAACCTATTTTTTAAATATAAAAGTTATATTCCCTATTTTAACAGGTTAAAAGAAGCAAGCAAGACCACAATTCCCTGTTAAATCTACCAGTGGGAACCACTCTCATGGAAGGAGCCTTGCTTGTATGGAGTAACTGGATTATAACGAGTTGACGCTGAATGACTATTTAACGATAACAGAGCTCTCTGTGGTCATTTAAGTGTCCTTAAATAGGCTCTTTATTGCATTTGATAATATTCACTGTTGAGTTAACTACCCAGCACATTTCCTTGTGACTGTCATGTGCCTCCTGGGTAAACTGGTAAAAAGCTCTCAGAGTTTCAGCTGATTTCAGATATATTAATCTTCTTCAGGAGAATAAAGAAAGAGTTTAAAGAGAAATGTGGGACCCAAGTGGTAATGTCACTTTTTCCATACAGGCTAACTATGGTAAAACACCTGGTGAAAGAAAGAAGAAATATTCATTCGTTCATGATTCTTTAGTTAAAAATCTGTTTTCTTACTTACTATGACAAGAACCTGCGGGTTGAGGTGTTTGACGGCTGCAGCAGTCCCACCCAGGAGACCATACTGTCCTGCTGCAGGAACAATAACTGCATGCACTTTGGGCACCTGCTCAAAGATCTCCATGCCCACAGTGCCCAGTCCTGCCAGGTATGCTGGATTCTCATCTCTAGTCAACACAGAAAGAAACAGCTGGTGTGTTTCAGCAGAATCCAGAAGAGTTGCACCTTTAGTTGCTGCTCTATACAACCAGAGCTAAGAGGAACAGAAACTGACTCTTCCAGGAAGAGGTATCCGTTCTCTTTGGCCAGATGGCGGGCGTGGTTCACGGAGTCGTGGTTGGTGCTGCCGTAGGAGATGACCATGGCGCCGTAGTCTCTGTAGGTCCGGAGGCGAGGCGAGGAGCAGGACGATGGCATGATGACAAACACGGGAACTTTCAGCTCCACTGCATGATGAGCCACGGCCATGGAGTAGTTAGAGTCAGTGGCCACGATCACACCCTTCCTCTGCTGCTCCTGGACGGACACAAACTCATGCTAGTCACGTTAAATTAATCTGTTTGGGTTAACCTACTATAACTCAGCAACCTTTCCCTTAAGCCGCCACCCATACAATGTCAAATATGCTTAAATCTTAAAATAAATTGGTCTCATATCCTCTCTGATGTGCAGGAAACACATGCAAACGGTTGGACTCTTTTTAAGCCAACAGGTCAGTGATCGGTGCGTCTCAAAGCAGATCAAATTAACCTGGTTGACAGAATAGTTTCATCCCTTCTCTGTTACCTGTGTGAGGGAGGTGAGCAGGTACAGCACTCCTCTCTCCTTCACAGACCCCGTGTAGTGCAGGTGCTCCTTCTTCAGGTAGATCTCCATCCCGTACTGTTTGGACAGTCTGGAGTACTGCACACAATTGTTCAGAATGACATTTTTAGTAGGGACTAGCTTCTCCGGAGATAAAAACTAGTTCATGCTTCTTAGTTTACATAAAAACTGATGTAATTTAATGAAATCTGCATGAATGAATGGCAAAACATAGAGCATTACATAATATTAATATTTTAAATGGCTGTAACCAGTCCATCTCCTTGCTTCATATGTCTTTTATCTTGAGATAGAAGTAATTTTTGGCCCCTAGCAGAGGTCAGGGGTCACCCACCTCTTACTCATTCTACATAATGTATGAGATGGTATAAATCCATGTAAAAACGTACTGTACAAGGCGTCTTCTGTATCCCTGACTGGATCCTGAAGGCTGCAGCACTAATGTCCTCAAAGCGGAGGAACTGGATTTCAGGTCTGGGGACGATCCGGAACTCGCTGAGCCGTCTGGTTTTTGGGGGATCCATGAGCTTGATCTCAGGACCTCCCACCGCTTTGGTTTCATAGATCCTCACGTCACCGTTGACAAGCTCCTCCTCGCCAAAGTCCTTCAGACGCTCCGGTTCGATGAGGGTAGATCTGCGACCCACGGTGCCATTACTGAACGGGCCACATTTGTAAGGGCCGGCGGGCTGATTGGGGCCCAGACGCAGCTCCTCCCTGAGGAGAAAAAAAGGACTAACTTTGAGTATTCTTTTGGAAATCACCAGTGAAGACCTAATTACTGAAAGAAACCTGAGAAAACATTGTAAAAACGTTCAAATCATCAAAATAAGCTAATGCTTCAAGCTGAATGAGCACTTTTAATTTCTGGAAAAGCTATTGTTGCGAGCTATTACAGTTAAAAAAAGGTTTGCAGAGCCGTGCACGGTTCATGTGGCAGACAGGAAGCTCCAGTGTCTGGGATCTAATTTGCATTCAGCAGATAAACCCTGAACAGACGTGCAAGCTGTGATGATGTTGATGTGGATAGAGCAACTTCCTGGGTTAATCAGATTTTTGTACAGCCCCTAGATGCCAAGTGGGGAGATTTATTTCCCCAAAATACACAAGTATGCCTCAGTCCTGGACTTTTTAAGATGTTTTGAGCTGGAAGGTTTCCTCACTTTACTACCAGGGGACAGATTTAAGTAGATCTGAGTGGAAAACATGAGCAATTATCAAGTATTAGAGTCAAATAACATGCAAGAGCTTGTATAGAGGGAATAAACACTTCATAACAGTCATTGTCAAAGCCAGAAATTAACTCATTTAGAAAACAGACACCTTACTGAGCAGTCGTATGTTTTGGTCACATTAAGGCAGGGTGTCAAACTCATTTTTTTCAGGGGTCACATATGGTGCAATCTGATCTGAAGTGGGCTGGACCAGTAAATTCACAACTTAACAATCTAAAAAAAACTTTTAAAAAACACTATGAACAACCTGTATTTTCTTCAAAAAATGCAATTTCCATCATATTTTGCCTCAGTTGCACATTTACATTTTAATTTATTTAAATATTTTTGTGTTCATTTTGTATAGATTATAAGATGATGAAATAGTTAATCTTTAAATATATATTACCATACAATAAATTTTGTCATTTTTAAATTTAGCATTTTTTGTCTATACAATTTACTTGAGATAGAAAACTTCCATCCATCCATCCATTTTGTGAACCGCTTAATCCAAGTGGGTCGCGGGTGTGCTGGAGCCTATCCCAGCTATCAACGGGCGAGAGGCAGGGTACACCCTGGACAGGTCGCCAGTCTG
>JAVQJG010081386.1:0-11228 GCA_036024015.1 Craterocephalus amniculus | reverse complement strand
GTTCCCAATCATCTAGTCTGCACTTTGCAATCTATCAGTTTAAACACTAATGTTTAACAAAACAGAGGATGTTTTTTTTAATGCTAGCTAGGCTATTAAGTCACGTGAAATTGTGAGTTATGACGGGTTGATGCCGAATAGAACAGCTGCAGTCTGGCGACACCGAGGGAAACCGTGCGACACGGCATTTAGAGGCTGTGCGCGCTCCCGCGACTCTTGATCAGTTTATGGCACAACAGCCCCGTTCACTCCCATTATATTGGATGTACACTGATCGCGAGTGCACTGTAAACCAAACAAGTTGAAAACACTCAAAATATTTGTTGTAACTGATTACGTCAAAGTTTTGGAGTTTCATAAATAAACTTGAGTTTATGAGTTCCATTAAACTTAAAAGATATACCTTCAACTTGCCCAACTGATTTTATACTTTACCAAACATTTTAAGTAGTGAAAATTTTTTTTATGAGTTTGACTAAGCTTGCATACACTAGGAAAACATGTGAACTACAATGTTTCAAACCCCTCTTGCACCCAAATCAGCATTCCCCTCACTCCAGCTCTGCCCTGGACTCAAACTGGCAACCTTCTTGCTATGAGGCAGCACTGTTAACCACCACACTACCTTACAGCTGCCCACTGACAGCATGCATTCATGCATTCATAATACATATATGACACAGCATTCTTCAGTTTACTCAAAATATATGTTTTAATGACAGCCATGAACCCAGTAATATTGATCTACTTTAAATCAAAATGCATTACTCATTGAGAAAACTTAATAGTTTAGTGTTCTTTCCCAAAAAAACAGCTTTTAAGTTACTTGTCCTTAATAATTAACAGTGTGGATCTAAATATCTCCCTAAAGGCCCATTTATGCCTGATGCAGATGATGGATACGCACACGCATGAAAAGTTTCGTCCGTCTTCTGCGTCAATTCCGTGCGTATTTGGTGCCTTTTCAGGCTCCTTGTGCATCCGTCACTCGACGCAGAAGATGGAGTAATACCACCGGAAACCGCGTGGTCAGCGTTGAGCATAGTGGAGCACAAACAAACAAGGGAAGAAGAAGAAGATAAACGGGAAAAAGAAAACCATAGAAGAAGAATGACAACGGCGAAAAAACATTCGAAGTTGCACAAGCTTTTGAAATGAGGCTCTACAAGTGTTCAGGGAGTGTTGGTGGTTAGAGACAACTTTATAGCAACACGTTTGTGCCGCCAACTAACTGAAACTGAAAGTCTGAAACTAACTTTGTATCGCGGAGTTCACAATAAACTCAGCACTGCCGCTTAGCGGAGGTTAGCTGTAGCAACAGAAATGACGCATGGAAGTATGAAGACAGCGACGCATGAAGACGTTTGGAACGGACGCCCCTTTTTACGTCCGTCAGGGAGAATAAATGGGCCTTAAGGAGTTAAAGTTACACCAAAACTGTCTGGGTGAGTAAATGATCGTACTTCATGTTAGAAAATAGATCCAGGTTGAAAAAAACTGAACTTATCCTTTAAAGGGATACCGTGTAACTTTCAACCAAAATTTTGGTTCATAATAACGGATGATTTCTGGGGTCAATATAGTGTTTGACGCATAGCAGTGCTCTGAGGCAGCTGCCCTCTTCAGAAACCAGACACTGTAACTTTATAGGAATGGATCTGTCCCGGATGGGCTCATGTGACCTCTAACGCTTGCTTTTTTTTTTAAGCTTCCCTCTATAAACACAGAGGGCTCTGCTATGTGCTACTTTTTCATCCTCTTAAATATAAAGTTTGTCATTTCTGAAGAAAGTAAGAAGGTGAAAATGCTAGAGACTGTTTAATTTAGCAAAAGAGTTGTGTGGCCTCTGGGAAGTTACAGGTTTAGCACCACTAGTGGCCGAAAGCTACAAAGTATCCATTTAAGTTATATTGATTTATTAACAACTAAGCTCCATATCAAAGATCTCATTGTTCCATATAGTCCCAACAGAGCACTGCACTCTTAGACTGCAGGTCTACTTGTGGTTCTTAGAGTCTCTAAGAGTTGGAGGCTTTTATGGGATGCAGAGGCTTCAACTATCAGTCCCCTCTCTCTTCTGGAACCAGCTCCATGACATTGTCATGTCATGTATCTATACATATATATATATATATATATATATATACAAATAAAGCTGAAATGAAACTTTTTCATGCTATTTTCATCAACCTATTTCAGATTCTTACTAATAACAACTTCATTAAATTAAGTTATATCTTCTAAATATTTCAAATTAAAATCTAAGTTTTTTTTAAAAATGCACTTCCTGACACTTCCTATCCAAACATGATCACCACCTAGATTTATCTCAGAAAACATTTAAGAGCCTCCCATGGGATAATTCCTGTGTGGATGATGTTTCAACTAAAACAAGCTATTTAACCCTAATGTACGCGGTGAGGAACTCATATCTTCAGCAAACAAGTCGAAAAACATCTTGGAAAAGATGTTAATCTGTTTCGGGACAGTTGGATTATTAGCATCAAGCAAATAAAACCTTTAAGGAGATGCAGAAACTATTAAAACTGGGTTAAGAACTGTCCAACATATTAGTAAAATCTACCAGAATAGTGGGGAACCATCATCTTACAGTAAGAAATTAGGTCAGATAAACATCCTGAATGATGGTGATTGTGATCACATAGGCCTTTGGTTAAATCAGATGGTAAAAAAACAACAGTAGAACTCAAGGCTATGTTTAATTAACAACACTTCCACATGAACAATGTGAAGGGAACTCATAGGACTGGGACTGAAAAGCTGTGTATTCACACGAAAAGCCACTCATCAGTGTGGCTATCTAGTGAGCATAAGGATTAGACTCTGGCGCAATGGAAGGTCATGTCCAGGTTGTGATGATAAGATGTCATGATAATCCAAATTGATCCTGTTTCACAGCGATACAAAAGCCACAACACTCCACAATTACTCACAACACAATAACCCACAACACAACACAAGACAGTGAGTTCATTTCAATTTCAAAATCATTATGGAAAATCCCTTGAGATCTAACATCTAATTTTCAAGGGGGACCAAGAAAAAACACAAAAGATTAATCCACTACCTCTGTCAGCTGGCCACAACACTCCACAATTAGTCACAACAAAATAAGCCACAACACTCCATGATCAGTGACGACATAACACATTAGGACACTTGTTCAATGATTTTTTCCTCAGAGATAAACAGTGTTGCGAGATCATGTGGATTTCTGCACAACTGGGCCTCTTCAGCCAAACCTGTCCCCATGGTAACCACTGTTCTCTGTTTTGTTTCTGCATATGGAAAGGTGTATGTCTGGTTTTAGCATGTGTGAAAATTAATTATCTCTGTCTTCCTCCTTTATCTCAGTCTGTTGCCAGAAAATGGCTCTTTTCTGCTGAGCAGCACTTTCTGGTAAAGGACCCATTTTAGGAAACAGGAAACACTGAGATGCATTTTAGAAATATTTTACACCCATATGATTTGTGTCTACATCTTTTGATCATCTGATTGTTTGAGTCACAGCATGATAAAGAATCAAGTCTGTCCTTTCTGTTTAGGGAGATTCTCTGTCATCTTTCAAGAACAAACAAGTTTCAAAAAGCCTGAAACAGTTTACTCTGTGGATTAGACTATAAGAAAAAGGAAAAAGAAAACTGTGTCTGCCTCCTCTGAACATTACCAAAGGATGTTCCTGCGACAGATTAGACACTGCAAAAACATTTTACTAGTTCAAGTTAAATTCTAGAACATAAACACACATTTGTCCTCTACAGATCCAAATAAAACCACGTAAAATTAACACTTTATTCTTTCAGATGAAGCGTTCCCACCAAGATGAGTGAAACCGTAACCAGAAAGCACCAAAAATATTACAGCCACTGAATAACAGTCCCCTCCTATGGACCCACCACCCATGGGAGGGGCCGTTGGGGTCGAGTGGGTAGAGAGCAGTGCAGCAGCCAAAGGTGGGGACCTTCGCGGTCGATCTGCGCCTGCAGAAGCTAGCTCTTGGGACAAGGAATGTCACCTCTCTGGTGAGGAAGTAGCCTGAGTTGGTGCGTGAGGTTGAGCGGTTCTGGCTAGATATAGTTGGACTCACCTCAACATCTTGGGCTCTGGAACCCAAGTCCTTGAGAGGGACTGGACCTTCTTCCACTCTGGAGTTGCTCAGGGTAGGCGCTGAGTGGGAGTCGGCATACATGTGGGCAATGACAGTTAGACCTGGAGGGGCGTGATTGGGAGGAACAGCCCGCCTGATCTGAATCCGAGTGGTGTTTTGTTGTTGGACTTCTGTGCTCGTCATGGATTGTCCATAACAAACACCTAGTTCAGGCATTAGAGTTTCCATATGTGCACCTGGCACCAGGACATTCTAGGCCACACTGCCATGATCAACTTTGTAGTCGTACAATGTGGATGGATAGATGGATCTGCATGTCCTGCACACTCGGGGGAAGAGAGGGGCGGAGCTTCAACTGATCACCACCTGGTGGTGAGTTGGCTCAGATGGTGGGAGAAGATGCCGGTCAGATGTGGCAAGCCCAAACGTGTAGTGTCTGTAAGGTCATCGGTGCCTGTCGAGGCGGCAATCCCCGAACTCATTGGTTGACACCGGCAGTGAGGGATGATGTCGGGATGAAGAAAGAGTCCTATCAGGCCTTTTCGGCCTGTGGGACTCCTGAGGCAGCTGACAGGTATCGGCAGGCTAAGCGGAGCGTGGCTTCGGTGGTTGCTGAGGCAAAAACTCAGGCATGAGAGGAGTTTGGGGAGGCCATGGAGAAAGACTTCCACACAGTGGTCCACCATCCTGTGGCTCAGGAGGGGGAAGCAGTGCTCCATCGACACTGTGTACAGTGAAGATAGGGGGCTGCTGACCTCGACTAGGGAAATTCTGGGGCGGTGGAGGGAATACTCTGAAGATCTCCTCAATCCCACCAACACGCCTCCAGAAGAATGAGCAGAGCTGGGGGACCTGATGACGGACTCTCCTATCTCCGGGGCCGAGGTTGTTTAAAAGCTCCTCGGTGGTGAGGCTCCGGGGGTGGATGAGAATCGCCCGGTGTTTTTAAGGCTCTGGATGCCGTGGAGCTGTCTTGGCTGACACGCCTCTATGGCATCGCCTGGACATTGGGGACACAGCCTCTGGATTGGCAGACCGGGGTGGTGGTCCCTCTTTTTAAAAGGAGGACCGGAGGTTGTGTTCCAACTACAGGGGGATCACACTCAGCCTCCCTGGTAAGGTCTATTCAGGGGTCCTGCAGAGGGTCCTGATAGTCGAATCTCAGATAGATAGATAGATAGATAGATACTTTATTGATCCTGAGAGTGAAATTCAAGCGTCCAGTAGCATATACAACAACATTAAGGGTTACTTAACAACTTCACAACAGTACTTGACAATATGGCTTAGTACCTAAAACTAGACTAGTTTAAAAAATAATAAAGGCAAAGGCGGATAGTGACAAAAAGGTTAAAATGCTATGGTACACTCATTGTAATATCAAAAACTTGGCCGTGTGGTTTTCGTCGTGGGCGTGGAACAGTGGACCAGCTCTATTCCCTCCTCGGGGTCTTGGAGGAGGCATGGCAGTTCGCCCAACCGGTCTTCATGTGTTTTGTGGACTTGGAGAAGGCGTTTGTCCCCCGTGTCCCCCTTGAATTCCTGTTGGAGGTGCTCCAGGACTATGGTGTGCTGGACCCTTTTATACGAGCGGTCCGGTCCCTGTACAACCGATGCCAGAACTTGGTCCGCATCTCCGGTAATAAGTCGGATTCGTTTCCAGTGAGGGTTGGTCTCCACCAAGGTTGCCCCAGTCACCAATTCTGTTCATAACCATTATGGACAGAATTTTTTAGGTGCAGCCGAGGTGTTGAGGGCATCCGGGTTGGTGGCCTCAGAATTGGGTCTCTGCTTTTTGCAAATGATGTGGTTTTGTTGGCTTCATCAGTCCGTGATCTCCAGCTTTCGCTTGAGCGATTCGCAACAGAGTGTGAAGCAGTTGGGATTAGAATCATTACCTACAAATCCGAGACCATGGTCCTAGCTGGAAGAAGGTGCTTTGTCCTCTAAGGGTCAGCGGTCGGGCCCTGTCCCAAGTGGGAGAGTTCAAGTACCTCAGGATTTTGTTCACGAGTTAGGGAAGATCAATAGGCAGATCGGTGCGGCGTCTGCAGTGATGCGGGCTCTGTATCGGTCCATCGTGGTGAAGAGGGAGCTGAGCCAGAAGGCAAAGCTCTCGATTTACTGGTCGATCTACGTTCCTACCCTGACCTATGGTCACAAGCTCTGGGTAGTGACCGAAAGAACAAGATCCTGAGTACAAGCGGCCACCCTGGGGAGCCCCAGGGTGGCCGGGCTCTCCATTAGAGATAGGTCATCCGGGAGAGGCGCCGAGTAGAGCCGCTGTTCCTCCGCATCGAGGGGTGCCAGATGAGGTGGCTTGGCCCCTGGACGCCTCGCTGGGGAGGTGTTCCGGGCATGTCCTACCGGGAGGAGGCCTCGGGGTAGGCCCAGGACCCGCTGGAGGGATTATATCTCTCGGTTGGCTTGGGAGCACCTTGGGATCCCCCCAGATGAGCTGGCTGATGTGGCCGGGGAGAGAGAAGTCTGGGCTTCCCTGCTCAGGCTGCTGCCCCCGTGACCCGACTAAGGATAAGCAGCAGAAAATGGATGGGTAGATGGATGGATGAATAGCAGCCACTCTACCTGGACAGGCAGAAGCTTTTCATGAACACTGTAGCTGGGGCTCAAAGCCTGCAGAGCGAGGAAATCATCAGTGGGTGGCGGCTTCTGAAAAAAAGTCTTGTCATCGAGAATTTGATAAATGGAGTTCCTACTGGACAGAAAACATGCATGAAACTTAAAAAACTATTTATTTTCATCTTAAACTTTAACATTGCAGATGAGCCAAAACATGTGGAAAACCAGGATATTGGGCCTTTAAAGGAGAACTTCGATTTTTTTAACCTGGGGTCTGTTGTCATCTTTCCTTTCATACATGCGAGTGATGGAGAAAAGAACGTTCAAGATCGCTCCAGTATTTGGCCAGGCAGGCAGCTAGCAGCCCAGCTAATGATAACTATCAGGCAACTGCTCTCTGTGTAAGTTTGCCCTACACGTATGTTTTTTTTCCACACTAAAGTGCTCTGATAGTCTCAACAAGTGTCCGACAACATACAAGAGTGGAGAAATAAACAAAAGTATCTGTATTACCTTGCGATTACTATCGTTTATTGTCAGGTAGGGGATGTCCGACCGGTGTTTGGACACGAGTTAATGCGCAATTCGGGGATAATCACGCAAGATTTGAACAGTTGCAACAAGACAGACACCAAAACAAAACAAAACATAGAAATCGGCAGCTAATAAAGATACTGTTTTTCATTTCTCCTCTCTTGTACGTTGTTGGACACTCGTTGAGTTTAACAGAGTACTTCAGTGTGGGGAAAAAAAGCACGTTTTTATGGTGAACTTACACAGTGAGCAGTTGCCTGATACTTACCATTAGCTGTGCTGCTAGCTGCCTGTCCGTCTAAATACTGGAGCGATGTTGCATGTTCCTTTCCCCATCACTCGCATGTATAAAAGGAAAGATGAAAACAGACTCCAGGTTCAAAAAAGCGAAAGTCTACTTCAAGATTGCTCACTCCATATTTTGTCTCCCTCTCTTCTCTTTCTTCTCAGGCTACTTTTTGTTGATCAGTCTTTATCTTTGCTTTTCTCTCACACAGTCACACTGTTCTGTTTTGCTTAGAGGATGCTTTACAACAAAATTCAAACTGTGATCAGGGCAGTAGGCGGTAGCAGAACACCCCTCAGCTCTGCAGCTTTTCCACAGCCATCACAACCCTTTTAACTCTGAAAACACACACACACAAACACAGATACACACACACACACACACGCACACACACACACACATGGCAAGCAAATATATCAGCTGCAATTGCTTACATTTTCACCTTCAAGTTTGCGCTCTATAAAAAATTCCCGCAGCCGAGTATCCATAGCTGTTCTCTAAACCACAAGAAAATTAAATTAATACAACTTACAACTTTAATTTATTTTACAATTGAACACCTTTTGCGGTCTCAGTACTGCCTCTATTTTTGGTGACAGCTGCTCATTGTAGAGCTCTGAAACATCAAACTTGATGCAGCTGATTTAAACATTATGCTCATCACTATGATATGAAATCACTTTAGTCTTTGGCAAATCAAAGTGGAATGTTTTTTATTCGTTGGAAATATCTGTGGTAATACAGGAAGGTGCTCACTTTTTAACCAGAGCCCAAATATTCAGTCAGAGCAACAAAAAAAACCTGCAAATCAATACAGTCTAGTTTGCGCTCACTGTTGGGCTGCAGGTTGCCCTAGCAACGTGATACAGTGTGGACTACTGTAACTACACGGCATGATCCAGTGGCAACGTTAAACGCTGCTGTTGCTGTATGAACCGCAGCGTTTTTATGACACACTACGTTCAAAAGAAAGAAGGGAAAGGAGAACTTTGAAGTTAATTTAAAGCTGACTCTGTTAACTGAATTTCGTCTGAGCCAGATTTGGTCTGAGGTAGATAGTCGTTAGCTTGGTGAAATAGCCACATTAAAAGAGAAACACCTTCGTGACATCTTCAACATACCTCACTTAGTTTGCCTACATCCCCTCAGCTCTTCTTGAAAAGTGTCCTGATACGTGTGATGGGCTACAGCTCCTGAAGACACAAATATGTTTACAGCTACATATTAGCACAACAAAACAACGTTTAGCAACCATAAGAATGTGCAGCTTGAAAATCGCGCAAGACGTTAGCAGAAAGGCTATCCTTTATGAGATCGTCACAGTCACAAGCCTACTAAATTAATAACTGCCTAAATGCGAGATAACAATGCATTTACTAATATTATAAGAAAACACACTCACCTTAAGAACAGCACTTGGGATAAGTTTTTTGGCACGAACACCGGGCAGCCTCTAACGAGGGTGCGCTCAAACAAAAGGTCCACGAATGATAATATCATTAATTAATAAGTTCTTCATGGCCACGAGTTACTATTTCTAGTGCACGTTTTAGCTATTTTGTGGGCACAGTATAGTTATTCGTGGCTACAAATCGGTATTTCGTGCGCACGTTTTACCCACCTCGTGGGCACGATATACATTAATTTAAGCCAACATTAATTGTCTCTCTCTGACTGAAGTTACAGTCAGCTTTGAACTTGGGGCTCACAGTAACACAAAGTCAAAATTTTAAAAAATAAGGTCTGTGCAAAATGTTAATAAAATTGAATGATTTAATAAATCTCATTAACCCAAATTTTATTCCCAGTAGAACACAAATAACATTTCAAATGGTGAAATTGAGACATTTTTTCATTTCATGGAAAATATAAGCTCATTTTGAATCTGACAATTAGTAAGTCCAATGTAAAAAGCTACTTTACATGCAATAGCGTGGGTATTAAAGGAGCATTTCAGAGAGGCAGAGTCTCTCAGATGCAAACATCTGTAAAGCTGTATCAATGCTGAAAAGTACATTGAGGATTTGAGCAACATCTGCTCTCATCCAGATGTCTGTGTCTCAGTCAGATCACAGATATCTGTGGTGCTTGAAGGTGTGCTAGTGTGTGTAAATGCATGTAAATGTATTTTATTTATATATAGTGCATTTATGTGCAGAATTAAGAAAGTACTCGGTGCAATGAAATAACCCGGATGCTGCCCTAAAAACGACCGAAAATCTAGTGCAGAACGATGGATCCTACTCACAGTAAACAGACGCCGTATTAGTGACTTAGAGGAAGGGGGCGGGGCTTAAACCTACGTAGTAAAGTTAGGACAATAAGAGTTTTTAGCCAGTTTGTTAATGTTATAGTTCGCGGATGTCAATTTGGTGTTTATTTTTGGCGAGCTGGAGAGTCACTGTCAAATGACTGTTCGTCACCACCGGTAAGATCACGACATCTCGACTCCACAGGGGAACAGTCCGGCTGCACAACTGCCATGCCTGCAGTCCAGAGCTGGCACTGATCCAATTGGAGCATCATGAAAGCAGAAATCTTGTGGAGCAACTAGAATCCTACATCAGACCAGGATGGGACAATTTTCCCAAATCACTGGTCTCCTCACGTCCCAGATGTTTATAGGCAGATGTTCAGATGCGATCCAACCAAGCGACAACCTCCCGCTAGAAAAGTGATACCCATGCGGAAGTCCAAAACATTGCAGTACCCTCCTCATCTGCTAGGTGCTGGCTGCAAAACCATGGTGCAGGAAGGAACCGCCCAATATGCATCACTTCAGCTCAATAGAATCCTATGGGTCACATGGTTTTAGGATTTGTCCATTCTTTTTACAGTCTATGGATTCAACACAGTGATAACCATCACTGTGTTTAAGTAATTTCTTCTTTGTTTCTTCCTTTTCTTCGTAATATTTTATGTAAAGCACTCTGAGTTGTCTTGTAGATGATGTGCCATACAAATAAATCTGCCTTGCCTTTGCTGTGATCTGGTGCTGTATAAATAAAGCTGAATTGAATTTAGAGGATCTGGTTAACTTTCTGTTAACAGCTAGGTCCTTTAATGTACAGTGATTCTGTAGTGATGTGGAGCCACTTTGTTTGACTCGGATTATGCTTTTCATTACGGGACAGGCTCTCTGTGTCGCTGTGGGTGAAAACTGGCAGATCACCTTTCAGTGACTGAGAACAGTTTTGGCTCACAAAGGTTGTCTTTGTCTTCGGAGAGACCCTTATCTGTCCACCAGCATCAACTTACTCCTGGAGCCCTGAACCACTCAAATAAAACCCCATTTTAGAGTTCAAAAGAAACACATGTCTGGTTTATGTTGCTATGGGGACCCTCACCTTAACCATCACAATTGACCTGAACACTATCACAAAATCTAACCATATTCTGATTTTAATCTGGACCCTAAAACCAAATCTGACAACTGAAAGTCACGAGGCTCCATTTTCACCATTCCTAGTACTTTAACTTGCCAAACCCTTGGGCATTGCAGCCCTCTGGCTATTAGGTAATTAGCCGTGAAGGACACTGGCAGCAAAGTGTCAAGTTGTGAGTGTGAAGTCCTGAAGTATGTAGACACCTTTTCCATCTCCAAGTATAAACACACACAACTGGACAAAAAAGGTAATCCATTAAATCCAACAGTAAATGTACCAGACATGACTGGCAGCATGTACAATGTACCCACGC
>JAVQJG010081378.1:0-10465 GCA_036024015.1 Craterocephalus amniculus | reverse complement strand
ATTTCAGTTGATTTGTAATGAATACACAATGTATGACATTTCATGTTTTTTAATTGCATTACAGGAAATAAAGAACTTTATCACAATATTCTAATTTTCTGAGACAGACCTGTAAATTCTGTTCAGTATTTCTGAAGTTGAAGAAAAGAATTATGTGAGCAACAGTAAATCAAAACATTTGGACTTTTAGGCCAGATGTGATACAATTTCCTGTTTCTAATTTAAAACCATCATGCTGATAGATTTAGCTTAACAATGTTTCAAAGAGTAGCAACCTATATTTCAAAACTATAAGGCCAAATGTGTCGCATGTCAATACTAGTATATGAGTAGGAGTATTAAGGCCAATAAAGAAAAAAATAGAATTATGAGAAAAAAGTCAGAATTCTAATTTTTAAAAAAAAGACATTTTGTTTAGTTTTCAGAAGTCTGAATTCTGGCTTTTCCCCTCCCTAATACTGTCTTGTGTGATGCATAGTTTCTGAGAAATTTTGCCTAACTTTATGGTAAAGACTTTGCTCAAACCCTGTAGTATGCAACACATTTTTCTTCTGCCCCCTAATGGATACCAGAAAACAACACTACAAAAAAGTTAACATAACAAATGGTCATGTTTACATGTTTTTTTTAAAAGTGTGTAATAAGTTAAAAATTGAGTTTTCTCTCCCCAGTTCTTTGGAGATTAAATGGTTAAAAGTATTATCTATTATAACCATCAGCTTACAAAAGCCTGGAGTGGTGAGGATAAACACAGAGATGTGTCTGCATGCTGGACATCTCAGCTGAAGACACATGAGCTGAAGAGATGCATAAAGCCAGTTGGTGTTTCAGGTCCAAAGCAACTCTGGGTAAATGTGCCCATTTTCCTGGATTGTTCTATGGGAATACTCATATTTAGTTTAAACATATTCTGTAGTGGGTCTATGCATTTCCTGGTTTTGTCCAACTGTTCCAACAATCCTTCCTACTACATGTTATAACCCACCGTGGGATTGGGTTACAGTGGGTAGAGGACCACCATGAATGTCATGAGCACACAGGATCTGAGCAGGTTAACCTCAGCAGGTGACAGATGCTGAAGCTGAAGCGTTACAACATCCTCGGTCTCCGTTTCCCTTCACTGGTTTAGTTTCCTCTTTAAGTTCAGTATCAGTGTTCCCCATACTAAATAGAAGCATATGCATTTTCTTTATGGTTTTCTAATCTGCTATGATCTAACATCTACAGATGCGGACAACAGACGTTGACACCTCATCCTGAGTGACTGGAACCTGCTGGACACAAACATGGACACTGTACTGCCATCTGGTGGAGAAAACCTTAAACTAAAATGATTTAGATCAACATTATATTGATTGGTTCCTATATAGAGAAAATGGAGAGAGGAAAGTGCCACAATAAAATACAAGAATACAGCATTTAAAAATCCATTAAATGTTTAATTAACCAGATATTAAAATTCAGTAAATGTATATGCATTATTAATTATCTTTAGTCTTTTTTTTGTCCCTCCAAACATTATTTAAAAGCTAGGGACTTTTTTTACTTATTAAGTTTGAATTAAACTATTATACATCTACCCATTTACAGATGTACTTAATTTCATATTTATATTAATAAATGAATGAAACAATTATATATTCCTGTGCTCAGGTATTTCAGTGCCAGTTATGTTCTTATTTCCAATGTTGTTTATCAGTTTATTATTGATCCATGTGTTTATATATTCAATGGATTATTTCCAGTATTAATAAATGACATATATTATTATTTCCTCTTATATTTATGTATTTCATTTAGCACTTCTGCATTTACATCCAATATTATTCAGTCAATGACATTTAGGCATTTACTGATAAATGTATATATATTTCAATTTATTTGCCAATATTAACAAATGTATATTATTGATAATTGGTGTAATTTAATATACATTTCCATTTAAAAAAAAAATTAAACATTTAATTATATCATGCAGTATTTATGCATTTCATTGTGTTGCTTTTTTCCTTTTTCCTCTGTAATCCCCAAACAGCAAAAATAAAACGGAAACAAAGCTCAGCTCAAGTATTTCAAACACATTTTGTCACAATCACAAATGGTTTAAATGGTTTTAGGATGAATAAAGATGATTTGTGTGTTTTGTCTCAGCTTTTATAAATAAATGATGCGTCAAACATTTTACTCCAGAGTAAAGAGTCTCAACTTCTATTTGTTTAATACAACCGGTGTAGGTAACTTTATTCATCTGAACACATGGAACACATTTTTATTTAATTCATTTATCTACTCAAATGTCCGATTAACACTTTCAAAGTTGTAAAACTTTAGTGTCGGAGCCTGTAAAGTGCTAGAAGTAACCACCGCATATGCGTCGATAGTAAGACGATCTCTTACGCTAACTAAAATATTTAAACCAAAAAAGGCCTCAGAAGCAAAACACCAGGAGTATTTATGCTTCATCTTTTTTAGAATTGCAGTATTAACTGTAAATACAGCTACAAAGCTACACGCACATCTTTAAGCAACATGAAACACAGACAGTATATCTAGTTAAATAAAACATAGAACTGCTCATCGCTGTGGAAAAATAGCCCTCTTTCAATTAAAAAAATTCCTCCTGAAGTTACAATCCAGTAAAAAGTTCAGCCATTTTCTCTCTTATTAAAGCACACGCATATTTTCTACAAGCCTGAGAGAAAAACATTGATGTTAACTGTTAAACAGACTTGATAAGAGAGATAAAAGCCTGGCAGCAGAGGCCGGTTTGCCAGAAGGGAATTTATTTGTCCACAGTGAAGGACTGGAGCCCTGTGATGGCTCTGCCCAGGATCAGGGCGTGGATGTCATGAGTACCTGAGGAGAAAGCAGACAAGAGATCAAAAAAGGAAGAACGGATGCTGGCAGAGGTTCGGCGACGCCAGCTCAGCCTCCTGACCTTCGTAGGTGTTGACTGCCTCCAGGTTCATGACGTGGCGGATGATGTGGTACTCGTCGGAGATGCCGTTTCCTCCCAGCATGTCTCTGGCCTGCCTGGCGATGTCCAGGGCTTTACCGCAGCTGTTCCTCTTCAGCATGGAGATCATCTCAGGCGCCGCTCTGCTCAGAAAACACCGGGAAAGTTCAGCTTTCGTCTTTTAGAGATGCGTGCACGAGCATCAGATGCGGTGGATTATTATACGGTTAACTATATAGATGCTGCTTTTATGATCTGAACTGGTTTTATCATGCTGCTGACAAAAAACATGGAGGTTTTAATCATAGATATGAATAATAAATTCTAAATGCTTCATGGCAGAGTTTCGAACGGCATCACCTGCGACCATCTTACCACAGTTAAAAGTCAAATGTTGTGATTATTCAAACGTTTAGTTAGATTAATCACATTAGGGATGGGCATTCGATTAAACTGTCTTTATATGATTAGATGATTTATATTTATAAATGAAAGTAGAATATTTATAGCCCAAATCTAAATGAACTGAAAGTAGAAAAAACCTAGTGTGCTTCCTGATTGTGACTTTTATTAAAAGATGAATGACTCTTGTGGCAGTTTAAAAGATAATTTTAATCATTCAAAATCTTAACAATCGATTAATTGACTGTCGATTAATTATGCCCATCCCTAATTATCCCTAATTATTATCAGTAATTACTATCAGTAGTTACGGCCGAATGGAACATTTCGGAGACCAAACTATTTAGAAAAACATATTCCATGAGAATTAATCTTTTAAAACATTCAGAACACATTACCACAGCGCCATCTGGTGGCCATAAAATGTAACTTCAAACCCAATGAATGAATTAGAACCTCTTCTTGCATTTTTTGTTTTTTTCTGCGGTAACTTACGTTCAATTCAGTTTTATTTCAAAGATTTAAAAAAAATGTATTTAAAATAAATGGCTTGTCCCAGTATATAAAAATTGCACCAGTCATTTAATTTTTAATAGGAATGTTCACGTTTGTAATTGTTCATTAGTATGCAGTGTCCGAACCACATGTCTGACGTTTATGGAAAATCATTCGGTTTGAAAATCGGTAGGAAACTGTTTTGGTTACTTAAAAACATTAAACATTAAACCACTGTTAAAAGTGAGCAAGCTGCCTGTGGTAAGATGGCCGCCCGGTGCCCTGGAACTCATTTAACCTTTATTATGAATATCTATGGTTTAAGTTGTTTCCTCTTGCCCTGTTGTCATGGAGACAGATGTTTGAGAGAAGCACATCTCATCTACTGGACCGAACTTAAACAAAGAAAATTTCCTCACTTCTTCTCATCGATGAGTCGGCCCAGCTGCAGACAGGACTGCAGCCCGATGCTGATCTCCGTCAACATGTCGGCCATTTTCTTCTGCATCAGCTGATTTCTTGCCAGAGGAACGCCGAACTGGATTCTGGTTAGAAAACAAGAATCACGTCATCGTATCCGTTTAAATAAAACTAAAACCCTAACATTTTGCTTTGTGTGTGTGTTTCTGACCTGTCGAGTGTGTACTGACGAGCTGCATGGAAGCAGAACTCTGCGGCCCCCAGAGCCCCCCATGCGATGCCATAGCGGGCGTTGTTCAGGCAGCCAAAAGGACCCTGCAGGAAACAAACAGGTAGAAAATTAACAGCTGACACAGGAAGTCAGAAAGTAAAAGAAAAAAAAATCACAAAACCAGAATGATCCACCCCACTCACCCCCAAACCAGAGACTTTGGGCAGCAGGTTCTCCTCAGGAACCTCCACCTCGTCCATGAGGATCATCCCAGTAGCTGAGGCTCTGAGGGAGAACTTTCCCTCGATCTTGGGCGTGGAGAGGCCCTTCATGCCGCGCTCCAGGATGAAACCGCGGACCTTCCCGTCGTCACATTTAGCCCAGATCACCGCAATATCTGCCACTGGAGAGTTGGTGATCCTGGAGGTAAAGGTTAACACTTACTGAATCCTGATCCAGGTCTTTGAAAAAGGATCATTTCACACTTTTATGTCCAGTATACTGGATTATATTAGTAAGTTAAAAACGTATAACAACCATTAAGTGTGACCCTTAGAAATCTGCGCGAGTTTCATCCAGCACTGCAGCTGTGAACATCCTCACAATGATGACAACTACGGACATCAGCCGTTTTCACACACAAGCATCAGGACTCAGATGCTCATCAATATTTTCTGTTTACATTCATTCATTACATTAACTTAAGAGCAAGAATGTGGATGAAGGAGGACGTGGCTGCAGGATTATCTCTTTGCATTAAGAATCGACCGATATATCACAATACTTGCATTTTTTCCAATATTGGCCGATAACACAGGGCAGATATTGTCAATATCTGCAATATTGCCGATGCCTTGGCAGTCTGAACTGAAAAATAAAGCACTTGCTACAATGGCTACTTTTCATGTTTGTTTCCGTAGCCGCTTAACGCAGGCCCTCGTAGTAGCTGCCCCAAAATAACACATGAAATCGAGTCATTTTAAAATGAAACGATGTGCACTGGAAGAGACCAGAGACTCCTCTGAACCTTTTTCTGATATATTTACATGCATGTTAAACCCACTGCAGCTAAATTTCAACCTTTGAGACACATAGTATGCCAAACCTAATATCTGAGATCCACAATTTCATTTTGTAAAAATAAAAAACAAGATTCCATTGCTTTTAATATTTGTTGAATAATGTCAATATAAAATCCAGTGATGCAGGGGCTTTGTCATTTGTTCTGCCATCAACTTTAGCCATCCAAAAAAGTATATGTATTTATCAAAAAATAGACTCGTAACATCATTTTTATCATGTATATCAAAAGGTGAAACAAAATATTTGCTCAAAATATCCCAAACTAGCTATCAGCTAAGGGAAAAAAAGAAAATAATAAAAAATTATATATACTATTAGCCCTGTCCCTGGTTGATTTCTGCTTTGCACCATATTCATGCTTACAGAGTATCGTCATTATCGACCTCTTCCATGTGTTTAGGGCTCGACTCACCAAGTCTTGGAGCCTGTGATGGAGTAGGTGCGACTGGACGGGTTGTATCTGGCTCTGGTTTCCATGCTGCTGGGGTCACTGCCGTGGTTCGGCTCCGTCAGGCCGAAGCAGCCCAGAATCTCTCCACGAGCTGGAAGTAGCAGAAGGAGGAACTTCTTATGAGTATTTACAGTCAGAGCAACAAGAATGAGCATCGGCCGCTGATCATGATCCCTGTTTGCTCCGCTCCTACCCAGCTTGGGGAGGTACTTCTGTTTCTGCTCCTCTGTGCCGTAGGCGTTAATGGGGTGCATGACCAGTGACGACTGCACGCTCATAACGGAGCGATAGCCGCTGTCCACTCTCTCCACTTCTCTGGCAATCAAACCATAGGCCACATAGCTCGTCCCAGCACAGCCGAAACCTTCACACCACAGGAAGAGAAGTTACTGAATTTATTCATGTATGTGGCTTATTTATGATCTAAATATAGCTTAGCTTTACATCTAGATAAAAATACAACCACGAGTCTGGCTGACCTTTAATAGTCGGGCCCAGGACCCCCATTTCTCCCATCTCCGACACGATTTCTCTGTGAAACACTGAGAACGAAAACAAAATGTCATGTGAGGTTAAGTTATATTAATTTTTTGCAAAGGCAAGGAGTGAAATGATGATCAGTCTCACCTTCGTTCCTGTTTGCCATCAGCACGCGAGGCATGAGCTTCTCCTGGCAGTATGTGCGGAAGGAATCCCTGATCATGACCTCCTCCTCTGTCAGCTGGCCCTCCAGGTCCAGGGCATCGCGCCAGTTAAACTGGACCTTCGCTGCCAGACATTTGGAGCGGAAATCATTTAAAAAATATCACCAGATACCAGATCCAATTTCAAGATGTTGTGGAATATGTCAGATTCTCATTGAATGCAGCATGATGAAACTTACGTGCTTTAGACTTCTGTTCAGGCCTCTCTGCATCTAACAATAAGATACAGGTATTTATTACATGAAAAGTTTTCATTTATGAATATTTCACATATAAATATTAGCTGAAACTGTTTAAGCAGGTTTAGAGACACCTCTTTATCAGCTTTTGATCAGAGCATTTATCCTACAATTTCAGACATTTGCTACAGTCCAGTTTAATGATGACTTGGTTTGTTAGGCACAAAACACCCATGTAGACATGTACACATGGAGTATTAGGGCCACATGAAGAATAAACCCTAAGATAAGGTAATTTTCCCACTTTTTCACCCCAGTTTTTGTACATAAAATCAGACTGTTGGGAACATAATAAATAGGTGTTTAGTTGAGACATTATTTCAACTCTACACTGACTTATTTTATTTTAATCAAAATAAATTAAAAAAATATTACGATACAGTTTAAGACTTGAGTGGAAATGTCATTTCAAGATTAATTCAAACTATCACTAGTGCAGTGGCCCTCCCTTTTCAATGATAATAATGTCAAGCCACACTACAGCCACCACATGCTCCCAAACAATGAAACGTACAAAGAAATGTCACACAAAACAGAATTGTTTTGCAGAAAAATCATCTTTAGTTTGGTGAGTGCCACTTCCATTAAAACCATGTCAGTGGTGGACCGGGGTATCAATTCCTCTAGTGTGAAGTTTTTCACAATGAAAAACACTAATGCTTGTGAAACACCTCCTTAGTGTACAGACCTATGATCTATCCATGCAATATCTTGTGTTATTGACATGATAGCATTGTGTTTCAAGTTATAAAAACAAACAACTTTTTACACCCTTAGTAGACAAAGTCATCCCGGTAATAAACAGCAGTTTTAAAATGAGATTATTCCAAAAAAATATGTTTGTTTAGCAAGTCGGAGCAACATAAGACTAATGATTAATAGTTATATTGATGGTTTTACATTTCACATAAAACATTTCTACATTATTCTTTGAATATTCTCAACATTATGACTTCATTCTTGTAATTGGAAAATAAAAAAAAGAAAAAAAGTACCACCACTTCCATTTTTCCCCCAGGCACATAATTTGTCTTTCTAGATGGGCAAGGCAAGTTTATTTATATAGTGCTTTTCAGGTCCAAGACAATTCAAAGTGCTTTACATACAACATAAGAATTAAATAAGATCATTTAAACACAAAATCAAACACAATCAAAAACGGTGATTAGGTATCATTTAAACACAAAATCAATCTAAAACAGCGATTAAGTCTAACATCATGATCTTGTTTGCAGCATATTAAGTCTAAAGTAAAAATGCACATCATGATATAATGTTCCACTTGTTTGCAGCATAATAATGGCTAAGAACTGCTTCTCTAAACATATCTCATATCTCTGCCATCTGGTGCCTAATTTATGTTTAACATAACAGCGAAAAATTAAGCTACTTGAATTTTCTATTAAAATTCATTGTTTCCAGCTGGCTTATTTTGTGAGATATTTATTTTCTAAATGTAAATACCCTAACACATGGAGAGAAAGGGAATGTTTCCAACCTGGATTTAACATTTTCTACATTTGGTTAATCATGATCTAATGTTCCAATGTTTGCAGCATAAAGTTCATAACTTGTATTTTTTCTTTCTTTTTTTTATTACCATTCGCCAAAGCTGTAAGAATTATTGTGGACTCTAGTGTGAATGGTCTAATTTACCGTATTGGGCAGGTGCTGCAGTTCCCTGGGCCCTGGAGGCTGAGATGAAGGCACATCTGTGATGATTTATCAATAGACGGTGCACTGTGCTTCTAAGGGCCATGATGGAAATTAGTCTGTGAAGGACACAAATTGTTAAAATCCACATTTAGTCAATGAATTATACATTATTATCCATTATATACTCAGCATGGTCATGTTGTGAAAGCGAAGAACACTTTCACGTGTAATGCAGAATTCCAGCTGTACTTAAGAAGCAGGATTTTTCCGGAATGGCATATTTAATATAAAACCTTATTAAAAGAAGATCTGCCACAAACAATGGACCTTTGTCTCGTCAAACCGGGCTATATGCTTGTGCGGTCTTAGGTAACTTCTAACTTCTAGCTAGTAGCACCTGCTCACGTAGCTAGCTGTAACGTGAGTGCTTAAGATGATATTTTAAAATGTCCAAACTAAAAATACAGTGTTATGAGTTCTTTGTGTCAAAAATAAGAGGAAAAACCACTGTGAGAGGCATGTGAGGAACATTTACCTGTTAAGTAGGACAAATCACCCTCGTCTTAGCTCCTCTGGTCCGTCTGTTTCACAGAGCAGTGACACTCAGCGTCAAAACAAACTCTTACGTCATCACGTAAAGGACGCATTAAATGGCATTAAATAGGTCTTTCTCAATAATTTCTGTGCCAAATTGATATTTTTGTCTTTATAAAGAAGCCGAAAAACAACTAGAGATAAAATTATTATCTATCTCTAATCTGGGTAATGTATTATTTCTGAAAATTATTTTAAAAGACGATCCAGCTACTCTGATTGGCTCATCAGTGGGGGAGTGAACGTAGGCTTCTGGTTTCAGTTCCCAGAATAAAACTGTCCCAGTTCCAAGGTAGAGGGCAGAGTTTATTACTCTCTCCATTTAAAAAAAGGAAATATCATAACCCATTGTGGAGAATTTATGGATACTGGTTATTCTAATTAGGAGTACAAATAATTTGGGACACTGCAGGGTGTGGATAATTTGACAAGGGGCCATCTATGTTCTTTTATATCTATATTACTCAGTAGAGCTCATTTTAGTTTGCATAATGGGATCAGTCAGTTCAGGATGTCAAGATTACTACTCACATGTGAAAATGTACATATACCCAAAATTATCCATACCCCTTTCAAAAACAAGGGATTTTATTCACAAATTTGTATTTCACCTCACTTTTTGTTTAAATAGGACACAAAAGAAAGTTAAGATAAACATCTTTAAAAGGCTGAAAACAAAAAATTGCACTGTCCAAAATTACTCATACTGCAGTTATAAAAAGACAGATAGCTACAAGATATTCATACTAACCATTGTCTCTGGGTCTACAGTGTTTGAAATTGTTCTCAGTGTTGCTGAGTTGTTTTATTTTTGTTAAACTAGTTTTTAGACTATAAAAGTCCACTTCCTTGTGACATTTCAGTCATTTTTGAGCCAACACTAGACTTGCCATGGCAAAGACAAAACAGCTGGGTGAGGACTTCTTCAACCAAAGCATGTAAAAGCTCGTCTGACCGTTGCAAAGAAAGATGAAAGCTTTTGGTAATGTGTTCTGTGGTCAGATGAAACAAAAAATTTATCTTTTTTGGCCACAGAGATGTAGCTTTCATCTGGTGTAAGAAGGGTGGAGCATTTAAACCAAATAGAATACAATAATAGAACAGAATAGAATAGAATAAAACTTTATTGTCATTGTACATAGTAAAATATTGAAATGCAAACCTTACAGTGCTCAAAACAGTAAAAATCTATATACATTTATACACACACACACACACACACACACACACACACACACACACACACACACACAC
>JAVQJG010081375.1:0-25441 GCA_036024015.1 Craterocephalus amniculus | reverse complement strand
ATTCTTTAAAAGGAACCGGAAAATCATACACAGACATAAAGCGTTCATATGTAAACAGGTCACCATTTACATCAAAAAGGTCAAACACATATAGGATATCTCTTCGGAACCAATTGGAAAAGAAGAGGGACCTATTTCTTCTAAGTATGTTGCAGTGGCCTCGGTAAACTAATCACGCTCCGGCTAGTGGCATGACGTTTTCTCGTCTGATTGGCTGATCATTGAAAAAAAATTGTCAACAAGGGATGCCAGCCTGGTCTAGCCTCCTTTCCGACACAATATGATTTAAATCAGTGATTCACCACAGGTGGGCGCTGTTTCAATGGGAAAGATGGCGATCAGAGAAACGGTGAGGCAGAATCCTCTTTTTATTCGCTCTAAAATTAAGAGTTTCAGAACAATGACAGCCACGGTCTGAAAATTAATAAATGAATGGACATGAACATAAAATAGAGGAGGCTGTGCTTCCCTTTGCTTCCGGGAGGAAACGCCACTGGTTGTGTTGAGACAGCCACTGGTGCTCTGAACAGAAAGTCTACTCCTGTTGATGACGGGTTAAAAATAACGTTTTAAATGTTCAGACCACACAAAAAACATCCCGTGACTTATATCAACAAACTTTTAAATCCTGTTTGGACAAAACAAGGTACATTTTCTAAATAACACTGAATTAATTGTTTGTTTTTCCTTTTTTGGCTTCTTGTTTGTTTTCATGTCCTTATCAGCGGTACCCAAGACCCAAGCTGCAACCCCTCGTACTTCACTTCTCCAGAATTTGTTTGCAATGGGATCCAAGGTTTATTTCCCAAAGATTCAGCTCCCAAAGTATCTAGGAAAACGATATGACATCCAAAGTTTCCACAGTTTGACTCGCTCATTAAGTAGGAGACTGGATCACAAGCCCTCAGCTTTATTCAAGTCATGATGTAGCTATTATGGTACAACTAATATACAGAGGTCTATATGTACAACAACAAATACAGTATTGATAGTCAGACTGCGTCTCAGTGAAATTCACAGACGTGTGGATAAGAGCCATACACACGCACACGCATGCACACACGCACACATTGCTCAGTCATGTCAAAAAAAGTAACATGCTCCTTAGAAATCATGACACGTGTTGTCAGAAATGCAGATTGTCCTGCAACTCTGTTCTTCATCAGAACATTAAAATGAGAGCATCATATCAAAACATCTAGTCTCACAGTTTTGTAGCATTCTCCTTTTTTTGTTAGAAAAAGATGAAAACAAGTCAAACAACAGTTCCTTACACTTTTTCATGGCAAGATGTGACAGACAAGACTCTTATTCTATACGATCAACCTACGGAAACACAACGCTACAGTTGAGGACAGACACAACGTCTCTGAGTCGCGGAACGAGATGACAAAGGAGGAGAATCCGGTTAGCTTAGATGTGGATCTGCTGGGAAAACTGAAGATGGATGAATTCAATAGAAAAGAAAAAGATAATCTATGTTTAATAAAAAGGTGGAACCAAGTTTTTACCTGGAGAGAACAAACTGAGCAACAACTACAGAGGACTACAGACATCACAAGACTGCGCAGAATAAATAAAGACTGGGTGAATGAAAGAGGTGGTTGCTCTGAATAATAACACCAGTAGTAATGTTGCTGCTGGGCCTCAGCTGCAAGTACAACAGAACTCTCACACAATTCAAGTTATCACTAGAAGTCCTCTCTCTTTCTTAAAGAGGGAATGAAATCAAAGCACAACATGGTAACATGAACTACATCACCATTCAACAGACAGTTTCATCTCATATTTATCTTTTACACAAACCTCAAACAAAACAGACGTGGCTACGCGGAGTGTGAGCACACGGTGGGATGACGGAGGATGACAAGAACTAGATTCGTATGATAAACGCTTCCCGGGAAACGGGAAGCAGCCTCAGGTTCATGTAGGCATCCAGACGGGTTTTCAACATTTTTAATCATACAACTAGAACAAACACAATTCACACAACATAGCTTCTTTTTCTTGTCTCTCTGTTCTCAGTTTAAGCAGATTCCTTCCCCTGAAAAGTGTTTTCCCCCCTCATTTAGCTATATTGTGTGCGGGGCACCGAAGCAGTAGGAAGTTTGGCTTTTCAGGAGAGGATTTTCTCCCGAGTTTCGGGCAGCCTCAGAGCCACCAGACCTCCACAGACGAGGGCGGCGAAGGCCAGGAAGATGGGGATGATCTTCGTGATGCCAATGAAGGACGCAAAGATGAAGCTGGCGATGATAGCTGCAAACTTGCAGATCCCGTTCAGGATGCCAAACGCTGTCCCTCTGCAGAGTCAGACACATGGAGAAGGATTAGAGCTTCTCCTGATTTACTGCTGAATGAAATAAGAGGAAGACTGTCCTGTACATACATTACTCTAGATTATGGTGACGGAGAGTAAAGGAAGGCCTGAGATATTCTTGCTGTGTATGCAAGCGCTCTTTCTGGTCTGTGTACATACTTGCTGTAAACTACGAAATGACAGTGTCCAATATGGTCCTTACCGGAGGATACCACTAGGGAGAGTAAGCTCTATTTCCAGGTTTTTTCCCTCAACAATGAGTTGAAAATGGGCTTTTAAAACGAGGAAGGAGGACTGATAATTTTACTTTTACTGTAGAAACTAAAGGGGAAACTGTCTTCCCGCCGTTCGATGCGGCATTTGTGGCCGATTTGCACGTAAATGCAGTACGTGCGGTCCAGCAAAATGGTGGATGAGGACCTCTAGCGGTCAAGTCAATATCACAGCTTGCGCATGCATCATGTTACCTTGCGTCAACGCGAGCTGCCAACGTGCCCAACTGACATCAGGCGAGGCAAGTTTATTTATATAGCACTTTTCAGGTTCAAGACAATTCAAAGTGCTTTACATAAGATACATTACATTAGTGACGTGTGGTGGCCATGATGCGTACACGGACGCATGTACGTATCATGGCCTAAGGCAGAGTTTTAATCAATAGTTTTTTGTTGTTTTTTTTATTTTGCAAATAAACAATTGGCTATACAAATCCAGCTTTATTTAAAACGTTTGTTGTCTCACACATTCAAACAGTAAGCTTCAGCTTTTTACTGGAGAGTGCAGACTTACTGAGGGCTTTAACAACTTTAAGGTCCTTTTGGGGTCTGAGTTTGCCTGAGTTTACCTCATCTAGCTTAATTTGTTTTGGCATAATCTTTATTCTATATTCTATAATCTTTTTCCTGCTTTTCTCTGATTGCTTTTGGAGGTGAAAAAGCAACACTTTGTAAATATTTTAAAGACTAGACATCACTCTGACTTAAACCTGTGGAGCCGCATACTGAGTGTAGTTATGGAACCGAGCTATCTGGACATTTGCAGGTTACATAAAAAATTGCATTGTATCTCACGCTAAGATCTATGTACCTTTTAGAGGAGGGGTAGAGCTCCACTGAAATGACCTCTAGCCCGTTCCAAGCTGCCACGCTGACGGCATAGAAGAGACACTGCCAACAGATCACAGCTCCTTGGCTAAAACTTAACAGCAGCAGGAAAGTGCAGGCGGACGATGCCAGCATAGAGCCACCTTAAAATAAAGCCAAATGGATCATTCAACACAACAGCAATGCAAACACGTTTCTGTTTTATATTTACATTTAACCTGTTTGGTTATAGTTAGGCAGGAACACTGATTCTTTAGGTTCAGGAAAAAAATATGTGTCAGATTTAAATAGACCTCTTCATATGAAAACACGTTGGACTAAACATGACATATAAATAGAATTTGTGTCCTGTGCTGGTGCTCTGCGCTGATCTCACCTATTATTCTGATTCTTCCTATCTTGTCCATGAACAATGCTGAGATGATGTTGCCAGGCAACACAGCCAAGCTCCCCAGGAAGCTGACCATGTAGATGACAATGTCATTTTCCTCCTGGAAGTTTATATGACAGCCTTTCTTTGGGTGGAGGAAGGTGGTGTTTTCCATTCGACAGTCTTTGAACTTTTCCTGCCACAAGTCTGGAAGGAAAGCATCGCGTTTTAAAGGACTCGGGTGCAGTTTGTGGTGAAGCAGTCCTCTAGACAGTAGTTTTCCTCCGAATACTGCATTAAAATAACATGACTTTGTGGTACCTGTGTTGTAGAAGACGGTATTTTTGATGGTGCAGTTCTCAAAGAAGGTGTTGGTTGACTTAATGTCCTCGAAGTAGCAGTTCTCAAACAGAGAATCTTCAAACTTCACAGACTTTATCTCGATGTTTGCAAACCTAAATGAAAGAAAAGACACGAGCTGTTAACCATACCGGAGGACACCGTGTGTTTGAGGACACACAGTACCAGCGGGTTCAGTTAACATACTTGTCATGGATGTACTCTCCTTCACGGTGGACTTGGTTCACCAGAGAGAAATTAAAGTGGAAGCGTTCCACTCGTTCTCGGTGAAACACTCGAACTTTGGACTCGTACTCTTCGTACTGCATGTACTTGATCATATCTGGGAACCAAACTCCCAGTCCATGGTAGCTGAAACACGTACAAACATAAAACCAAGAGGATCCTGAATTAGCGATTAATCTGTTCTACTTGAAAACAAAAATCTCAATATGGATGTGCTGCTACCTGAAGGCCATGCAGAACCACACAATAACCAGGAAAAGACCTTGAAGCCTGAGCTCAGGAGCAGATAAAGACAATATGTTGGCCATCACCTTCAGGAGACAGAAGCAGAATGTGATGACCCACAGCAACATGACAAAAATGGCCTCAATCTCTCTATAACAGAGAGGATCTTGTTTTTATACAACTATCATTCAATCCTCAGAGATTATGTGCTTCCAATGTGTATCAGAGACTAGTTGTGATTTTGTCAGATGTATCAATGAAACCAGGTTGTGTTAGAGCTACAGGATAGAAAACAAATGCAAAGTGAAATTCTGTTTCATCAGTTCAGTCGTAGTTTATTGTAATGGAAAGTTGTTTCCAGACCTGCTGCAGCATGGTCATTTTTCGGACAGTCCAGCGTTGAAAAGCAGTTCCAGTGTCACTCTGGATCTCTATGAACTCATCCTCCTGAGTCTGTGGAGTCTTAATGTTGGTCACCTGCACATTCAAAGAGGAAGACAGGGACTTAGTCAGTGTCTTCAGTTTTGTTTTCAGTGCTCTTTGGCTGTTGGCAAGACCAAAAAAGAGCCCATTCATTTTATTTACTTCCTTTAAAGCAACACAACATAATCTTCTGACCTTAAAACTGTTTCTGGCTCATTTGATGGAACATTGACATTTATTATGTACATTCCTGTTCCTGGAGGCATCATTGCCCTGCAACATGCTTACTTAGGCTCAGAAATCGCAATTTTAAAGCAACATATCCCATGAACCGAATATCAGCACAGTGGTTGTTTCATAAAAGAAAAGTATTTGTAAGGTAACTAACCTCTAAATTTTGTTTTAGCTTTTCAGAAAAATCACAGATGATTCAAACACCTAAATAAGTCATGATACCTTTTCAAAGATACATAGATTAAACTGAAATGCCCAATTAGAAGAACTTTTCACTTCAATATGCATCCCTCCATTTTCTGTATGGCTTATTCCAGTTCAGCATTCAGTGAAGCTGAGAGGCAGGGTGTACCCTGGACAGGCTGCCAGTCCATCGCAGCGCCAACACAGTGCCAACAATTCTTTATATTTAGTTGGCGTGATGGGTTTTTACCCCATTTGGTCATCTCATACTTTGATTTCAGGATTGTTTTTCTTTTACAGACACATATTCTGTGTATTCCCACAGCTAAGCACAATCTGTGTATCCTTGAACTTATGTGAAAAGATAATCTTTGTAGTCTTTGTACACATACAACCAAATTAAAATGCAGTCTTTCAGGAATATAAGACAACTAAAAGAAATTGTAGGAATGAACAGAAGCTAATGGGATCTTTGTAGATTCTGTAAATAAAAGGTTTGGCTACTGGTAAATTGAAAAATAAACAAAATTTACTTTCGAGCAGAGTCCGGCTGACTCAAGCAGACCTTTGCAGAAATCGGACATGCAAGGCATGAATTGGCTCTTTCACTTTAGTTCATATTATGTGAATTGTAATATGTATCAGTACGGTGGCCCTGTGTGGACATTTATGTACCTTCCTATTTATTTAGTCACAAAAAATACAGATAATCGGGAAAACCAAAATGGCTGCAGAGTAAAAACCCTGCAGAGCTCTATTTACTATGCAGTTAGAGAATTTATCCTAAAAGTAGAGTCAAAGCAGAGCATGAAGTGTTTTAGTCAGTCTGAGTAATGATCATGCATCTGTAAGTGTCTGCAGCAGTCCACAACTGTCTGAATGTGCGTCTGCAGGAGAGCAGAATCACCCTGCCGGAGACAATTTATCCTGTCACATCATGTAAAAACTCAATGAGATTTTTGTCATTTTCACACCCAAATCAAGAAAATGCAGAGCTACTTTGGTCTGTGTGCTTTTGGCTTACATTACTTATGATGTTAGTGTTCTGATTGAGGTGTTGTGATTGCTTTGATAGACGTATTTATATGAAGCTCCTCCAATTAATGTTCGGCTTCTTTTAGCCCTGCTTGTTATTCCAGCTCATTTACACAAATGAGGAAGTGTATACTGTAAGTCGGTCTCATCAGCAGGAAACTGGCTATGAGATGAGACCCCCTGCTGCACAGCTGCATGTATTTTATCCTCATGATTTCATATTGTTCAAACTGGAAGTTAGGAAGCGTTGGTGTAAATAAAAAGCCTTACAGTGAAAACTCTCTCAGGCTCCCCCTTTGCTTTCCAGTTGGTGTCGTGAACTTGTCGCAGGATCATCCACGCCTCGTCATGCCGGGCGCTCTATGAACCACACACACACAAATATATAAGTATATATACTGCACATCATTGCGTGCCTCTGTAAGCTTAAAGAGCGCTCTGTGAAACCTTTGGAAAGTGTTCATGAAATTATACAGCGTAGTCTACTATATTTAAGAACGACTCTTTTAATTATGGCTCACAGTTTCACCAGTGAAACTTTCCCACATGCAGACACACCGGCTGAGTGTCGGCGTTCCCGTTCAGTCTGCCTCTTATAAGAAGGGGTGATGTGTGATAACTTGGGGGCGTGTTGCAGCAGTAACACACAAATACAATACCACATGTGGTTAGAGGCTTGACATTGTCCTGGATGAGGAACAGGGGTGGGTGGCGATCTGCTGATGCCTTAGCAGCTCTTTGTTACCTTTGCACAGCAGTGGCATGTTGCTGTGGTTGCTGGTGACTCATCTGTCTCAGCCAATCACAACTTGATGTTTAACACTGCATTGACTTTGTATATCAGGGTATTGCACGTATGACTGCTATATTTTGACTCTGTTGGTTTTTTCTGTCCTGCTATCTGACCTCCAGCAGGAAGCGTGGGCTCTCTGGCATGAAGATGACTCCGATGAGCGCGGCCAACACAGGGAAGAGACACACAAAAATAAACAGTCTCCAGCTGTGCATCTGAAACTGTGTACCGATGGCGAAGCCCCAACCTGTAAAAGGAGGAAAAAAACTAATTAACATTTCATGATAATGCATTTTCATACAATTAAATCCAGGCTGATGTGGGTTTGTTTGGGTACAAGGAAAGTTGATTGTTTTAATTTAAATAATTAACTTGTTTACCAAAAAATTGCTGCGATCACTTCTGTATGTAAGCCATAATGGCAAGCAGAAAATAACGCTCTATTAATCTAATACAGCCGGATTTTGCAGTCAGAGAGGGGAAAGTCCAAAAGCAAAAAAAAATGCTCCACCAGAGAATTAGATTTTAATGAAAAGTGAAATATTGAGTCTGTCTTCTCAGCTATAATGAAGCATAATTTAAGTCTGCATCTTACCGTAGTGAGGAATGATTCCCCAGGCGCTGAAGGAGGCGTACAGGCCTCCGAGCATCCAGAACATGCAGAGCCAGCTCAGATGTTCTCCGCGTTTATCCATCTGCAGGAACTCAGTGTAGTAGGTATACACGATTGGGATTGAGCCACCGATCCTGCAGCAGGAAATCACTGTTGTTATCCACATTAACACGTCATAATCCTGTATGTTGGTAGTTACAGCTGGCTTTATGCATCTAGTCCCATCTCCCTCTCACTGCTCTGACGGTTCATCAACTACAATGTGTGTTGCTTAAAGCTGCAAAAAAAAGGAAAAAGTCAAGTATTTGTCTTTATACAGCAGCAAGCTTGCAAGCTAATACTCTGAATGTGGTAAAAAAAAAAAAAAAAATCTCAAACCCAGATTTCCTCCAGAGTCAGAAGAGCAGCAATATGAGAAATTTACAGTTAAATGTATTTTGGTATCTAATGAGCGGGAAAGTGCTGGTGCAAGCTGAATATTTCATGGACTGCAGCATCAATGTTTGATTTCAGGTCCATATTTCACTCTAAATCTAAATTCTGTTTCTTCTTTCAAATGTTTTACATGGTTGTAGTCCTTGTTAAGCTTTTGCTGGACTTGGCAAAAACTAGAATGAAGAGAAGTTTTCTGCATGGACAACTCAGAAAATATCACACTGATACCAGACCTGCTGCAGCATGATACGACTGCAACCATTGTCAAGAATCAACTGACCCGTGCAAAGAAATAACCTCACTATCCACTCGTCCTGTTTAGTACAACAAACACAGTTTGTGTTAATATGAATGAGCAGAAATCTCTAAATTCAGAACCTAAAAAAGAAGGTGAAACACATTAAGACATCACAGCTGCAGGATGTAGTCCAGTAATCAGTTGTCTGGGTCTAGTTTGTATTCAGGATGGCAGAAAATATTGTAATGAATAATAAATACATGTGTGGTTTATTATGGAGTGAATAAATTTACAACTACAACTACTACTATTAATACACATAATCAAATAGAGCCATTGTTGTGGACAAGTTTTATCCACAACTCTCTTCCAAAGCAACCATTTTAGTATGTTTAATGGAACTGCTACCTCTTACATCATTTATTAAAATGTCAAACATCTTTTTCTCAAACCTTTCCGTGATTCGCAGGAAAGATCAGTCAATACAAATCTCCAGTGGATGCCATTTATTCAAGCTCTGCAAATACAAATGTGACACACAAACAAAAAACAAAGTGCCTCACCCAAAGCCGGAGCAAAACCTGAAGAAGAGGAAGAAGCCGTAGCCCTGAGCGAAGCAGGACAGGAAGGAGAAGACCAGATCGATGGTCAGGACGTAGATTAGACACTTCCTCCGGCCCATTTTGTCACATAGACCACCCCACACTAATGCGCCCACCATCATGGCCACATACACCAGCAGACCTGCAAACACACACAGTCATGCATTATCACAATGAGGCTCTTACAGCTCAGGTTCTAAAGATCAAGACTACAGCGAATGTGCTGACGATCGCCACTAGGGGTCTCCCTTTACCCTTGTATGAAAGCAGGAGAGCGGATAAATCTTCCACCCTTACTATTGTATATCAGTATGATGCACTCTTTTCATGTGTGGTCTGATCAACACCGGATATTTCAGGATATTTGTCATTCTGCATTAAGAAAATACACGTAGGCTGATAATAGCCGTCCCTGAAAGACGACAGAAAAAGAAGAGGTCACAATCATGAGGACAGGAAGAGTATCTTTACACCCTCTTACAGCTTTATTCACTTGTGACAAGGGTTGCTCCAGCTGTCTTTGTGCTTTCTGGGCTCTTTCTGCAGCATTTCATTGTTGCCATGAATACAAAATCCTCTGAGTCATAGCAGTCTGGAGTCAGAGCCAGCATTCAACAGGCAGCCTGTCTAGTCTGGCACTCCTTCTGGTTTTAAGTTAACACTCAAGGGACAGTAATGTCTTCCTCTTTTTCATTGCGTCAGGATTTAATAACACAGTTTCCGCCGTCCACTCCGCCGAGTTGTTTAAACCTTGGGACCCATACCTCCTGCCTGCTCTGTGTTTTTACTACACAGCCCTAATTACAGAGGGCTAAGCAGCTTACCGGCACGTGGAGCCATAGTGTGCACCTTCCCCGCGGATTACTAAACTATCCAAACGCCCCAACGCTCCACACGCCAAGCTACGCATCCCATTCAACAAGAGGCTGCTTGGGACAGCAGCAGACAAAAATTCAAAGTCATCACGTCACCTAATATCTTGGCCAATGGGACGCCCAAGGCGGCGTGTATGTCTTTGATATGTGTTCGAACAGGCTCACAGGAAGGGCTGTGATTAGAAAGCCTGTCCTTCAGGTGAAGGCCCAGAGTCAATCCCAGCAGCAATAAGCCTGAAAAAAGTGTCCTTGAGCCCAGAGAGGATACCGAATACCTGAAGGGAAGGAGAATTTCTCTTTTCCTTGCAGTATTAAAAGTGAAAGCACTTTAAGAGCTTTCATCACCCCTGGAAGAGCAGATAATGTATCTGTAGCCACATTAACCACACAACACACACTGAGTAAAGTAATGCTAACCCTGAGGGCCAAAACATATACAGATATCATTATGATATAGATGAATATTTAATTTAGCTCATACTGATGATGTAATCTTGGCAGCATTTACAGACATTAACATGAGAATCATCTCTAAAAGAATCCAACTCGAGTATCAGGTTCAAACATTAGCTTGATGGCAGTAATGAGCGATGAGTTTGTGATGCTGGTCATGTTAGAAAAATGAAATATGGCTTTACTTTACACTGCATGAGTGCTGCTAACTCATGATTTAAATATTTTAGAAATTGAAACAGAATCAACATTTGCAAAGATTTACATGTCAAATCTGACTTGATGGGAGCATCATCGGTTTCACACGAGCAAAGGATAATTATACTGAAACACGATAAACACAAAGCTAAAGTTAATAATTTCTAACATCAGCAGGAGATCTACGGCCTTATATGTGTTTCAGTTTATATTCATAGTTTGTTCAGGAGCTAAGGTTTGCTCCTTCAAGTCTAGGTGTGAATAACTGAAAAGCCATCATATGTTTGTCTTAAGTTCTCAGTTTCTGTTAAAAGGCTCTGTTTATCATGTACATTACTGGAGATGACGTTTCCCAGGAGGCAGACTTTCAACCTGCTGGATCATTCTGTTACAGCTGAGTTTTGCTTTATGCACTGTGGGACATCTTGCCCTTCATCAGAAAACTGCTCTGTCTCCTTCTCTCTTTCTTTTCATATCTCCCTCTGATAAGATGAGACTCAACATCAGAATGACTTTTAGTGAGTGGAGAGAGCTCAGAGTGGAGGCTGGATGCAAGATGGATGCTGAATTAAACGTCATTTCGAGCTGTATCACTGAGAAATTCTGCCAAAGCACCATAGTCTTTCTTCAAGGACCTCCTGAGAGAGCCGATAAAGGAGGTGTTTCAGGCAGGTCCGGAAAATAACCCCCTATGTTGGGCTAAAAAGCACAAAAAAAGCAACAACAAAATTGTACTTTAAAGCAAAATATATCGGCAGATCAGTATATTCAGCCTCATACAACCTGAGAAACTCCATGTTAGGGGTAAACACTGTATTCATCATATTTCAGCCCTAATATGATCATTTCAAGTGATCATCTACCCACATTGTTCTGATTTCTAGCCCTAACCAAGTGATGCTCTAGCCAAACAGAAAAAGGACAGTTTTGTTGTTGTACCTTGTATTTACTGTACATGTAACCAAGGCAACTAGCAAAATTAGAAGAAGTAAACAGGGTACTCTTTCTATCTCTAACCAATTAATGATGTCTAAATCCAACCAGGTAGTAAAATTAGGGTTTTGGTAAAAACAGATGCTGGTCTTGATCTTACACCACAACCAGATGTATGGTTTACAGTTACCAAAGCTGTATTTTCTTAAATTAAAGAGCTAACAATTGTGTTTTTCTCCAAAGGGAAAGCACATATAAGTCTTAGTTTCCTCCTGCTGTATTAGGGTGGACTTTAAGCGACCCTGTTATGGTTTGTATAAAAGGGCATGAAAAAACAGCCTTCATGGTCGTGTCATTTGGAGGGCTTGTTGATTATGAAGAACTTGGGAAGGACTTTTCACAGAAATGAATTGAGATGAGAAAGTTCTGTGTGGGCATTTGTAGACTCAGTGTGTGCTGGCAGCAGCTGCAGCAACAAAATCCCATGAAGGTGCATTTCTGCCTCTTTCCTGAGCAAGGTGGGAAGCAAAGAACAGCAGGAGATTTGCAGACACAGCTGATATTTTAGGTCTCAACTACCAAACCAGGCATGGTCCAGGTATTAATGGCAACCAAAATGAGTGGTTTTGCTAGAGCTGGCTTGGGATGAAGAGATGGAGCAGCAAAGAAAGGCCAGGTATGCAGATCTGATAGCAGAGTGTTATTGGAATGGATGGAAAGTGTGCTGTGAGTTGGTTTAAGTGGTCTGCAGTGAGCAGTAAGCCTCACATATTAAAGGTCCACCTATCAAGGTTCAGAATTCCTTGCATAATTGACACGATTCCTGTGATTTTTCAGGGGAAAAAAACACTGCACCACTATGAGGAAATTACAACAGATAATCCTAATAGCAAGAGGAATGCATCATAAAACCCTCTCATAACTTATGCATGGATTTTTTGCTTCATTTCATCTATGCCTCTTTCAGCAGACTTTCCATGTTGTTTTCCCTGTTGAATCTGAATTGCTGCATTCTGTCTCTCGCTGTCAGAGATTAAAGCATAAAAGCACAGCCGTTAAAGGTGAACGCACCAAGCATCTTGTCTTTAACAAAAAGTTTGGAGTATATCTTCAATCCAAGACTAAGGGTAAGATCAAACACATCTCTGCTCCTGCGTGTCTTGTGAACAGAGCATGAGCATGCATCAGATGCTATCATTGTGCGGATCTACTTCATATTCTCAGCCAGCGACCAGAGCACACCCCCTGCTCTACACAAACAGATGCTGTGATTTCATTTTCGCCAGGCCTTCCTCCTGCTACCGCAGCCCATCAGAGCCCTGAAGCGTATCTGACAGCTCTGCGCCGTGCGCTGTAGGCCACCAGGATCTCTGACTGCTGCAGCATGCTCCATATTAGCCCGGGAACACACACTGACTGCAATCACTACCAGGTTCCTCATCAGTCTCTCGCAACGCTTCTTCCCAGGAGCCCGTTGTAAAGATGAAATGAGTGATATGCAATCTGCTACGTCACCTGGCTAAATACGGAGTCTGGGAAATAAGGTGAGCGGCTTTAATTTGCAGCTTAGTTGTCTGCACAGACATTGAAGAACAGGCCGCTTTCAAGGTACATTTTTCGGTGAGTTGTATCTCTGCTGCATACAAATTTCTGCATCATCTTTTTAAATAAAACAGGCACATCCCATAATCCACGATATACGCAAGAAATGATCTATCTGTGTCTTAAGGGGAACTGAATTCATGAAACAATGAAGATGTGTTTCTGCATGACTCCCTCATGTCGACTTAGAGACATTTGTAGCACCACTGCCAAGATTCAGTGAGGCTAATCTTGTTGCTCACGACAGACCAATTGTGTACAAAGACACACAGTGGTGATTATTCTTTGTTTTTGTTTTTTTTGTGTTATCTTGTAAAAGATCCAAGCCTGTATTTCTTAACTTGCATGAGCAGGTGGAGGATATTTCCATCTTATGGTCTGCAGCCATCAAGAGTTAAGCATCTGCAGGATTTTGTTTCAGCCAAGCACAACGGCACATCATTTCACTGATGAGTTCCTCCTTTCTGGGTAAACACTGCTACTTACAGACAGATGATTGTAATTAGGAAGTACTGCGCTTTTCCTTAAGGCTGCATGTCTGTTTTAGAGAAACATGTTTGCTAAATTAGGTTTTAGCCATGCTAGCTAAGTGGTTTAAGGAATGACATGTTAGCCTGGCAGTCTGTTGGATGGAAATGTTTCTGAATTATTTACTGATTTACTTTTTCTTTTGTAAAAAAAAAAACAGGGTAAATTCCCTTCCCCCATCTTTTCGTTACATCAGGGGCTGTCATGTGTTTGTATTGACCAATGAATACATCTCACTTAAAGGAACTATACCTGATATTATTTTAATCTTTCTAAGAAAAATGGTTTTCCACGTTGTATAGTATGTGGTAAAAGGGGTAATTTCATTACAATTAATGACTCATTGATTGCGCATATGTACGAGTTCAGGGCATTTTAGTTTACGAAAGCGGCTAGGTTTTTTTAGCATTGGCGTGACGCGCTCTCTGCCTGGTTAATTTTTGGAAAGTCCAGACTCCGATCAGCCAGTAATAGCGTTCCCCTAGTGATCTGGAGTCAAATTATGAAAGTTAAACCCCTTAGCGAAGAAAAAGCGTCGCACAAAAGCTAAAAAAAAATAGCCGCTATCGCTAACTAAGCTAGCCGGACGTGAAATCGGGTACAGTCCCTTTAAGGAATGGTTCGTGTGTAGTCCTCTCAGAAGACATATATTAGAAGACTTCCCACATACATTTTGGAATAGACTCTTATGTTTTGAGTCTTATCTTGGGACGCTCTCACATGAATGAATGCAGTTGTTTCTGTAGCGTATAGGGTAAAGTTTCCGAAGAGCAATCTGTTATAGGTTTTTACCCTGATCTACTGTTTACTATTCAATTGTTTAGTTTTGTTTAAGGGCGGGCCAATATCACCCCCTTTTCTTGCCAAATGTTCGCCAAAAATTTGACATTTTTAGTTAAAATAAGACTTTGTATTCTTCATTAAACTGGATGTAAAAAGATTTTAAAAATGCCACCAAGTTCCTACCAATTCAGATGTACATAATCATCAGAAACCAAAGATGATGTTCCTTTAAATGCAGCGTCATTATTGATCACAGGGACCGTGTCAATACTGAAAATGTTTAATTTTTTGCCATTCTAGCTTTATGATCTAATAAATTAGATTTACCCCTTCTGAAAATTAAGTTGTTTGTCAAATAATTCTATAAATTTATAAATATCAACCTACAAAGAAGATTTTTTTTCTCCTGTTAATTCATATCTACGCAGTTCCAGTCTGTCAATCAAATATGGCCGCCTCTGGCTCCAGAAATAAGGCTCTTTTACAAACTATCTTAAAGCATCTACTCATCTGGACAAATTGTAGTATGCAGCAATCAAACTTAGTCTTACATTTGTACCTCTAAACAACAGTTTTTTACTTGAGCAGGGGTAGGCAAGTCGGTCCTAGAGAGCCAGAGTCCTGCACATTTGAAATGTTTGTTTGCTTCAACAAACCTGCTGCACCAAACCTCTTGAACCAAATTTGCCTTTTCCTGAACTAGACTATGTAAGAAATTGTTTATTTTAATCCTGGTTAATTGTTCCACCTGCTCCTTGTTTGTCATCAGTTCCTCTGTATATCATGTGTTAAGGCTTGCTTTGTTCTCGGTCAGATTTTTCTGTCCTGGCACCGCTGGGTTTGTCATATTTAGTCATGGCTTAGAGCCCTTCCAGTCAGTGATCAATGTGTCCTGCAATCAGCTTTTACCTGCTTGCTTAAACTGTGGATTATTGCAGGTTTAGTTAGTGGTGGGCAGATGAAGACTCATGAAACATCGAGTCTTTTCATCAAAGTGATTGACTCGAGGACAAAGCTATTTCGGGCAGCGTTTGCTCTATAGAGCCATCTACTGGACCGAAGAATGAACCGCTGTGATGACATGACGTGGTCTGTGCATGCTTTATAAAGCTGAATTAAATAAATACAGGCCTAATTTCCATAACGGTAAAAAGCTGCACCCGTGTTGATACTGAAATAGTGTAAAACGTGTTGAAATGATTAAAAAAAGGTAGCGAGAACATTGAATGTTTTTGTGTAACAAGATGTCGTAGCCGTACCATAGACATGCACGGGGAGGAGACGCCACATCTCACAAGACTACATCAGAAATTTCACTCAAATTTTGTGTGTTTTAAAACCACCTCAGCTTTTGATCTGATTTTGTCATCATGTCATGAACGCAGTAAAGTTCCCCTTCACTTTGGTTTTCTCCAGGATTCCTCCTTATATTGGAATCTCTGGGCTGCTGGATTTTTGTGCTTCACCAAGCACAGAGTGTCCATTAAAGATTTCATCGATCAACAAAAAGTTTTGGGAGCCAAAATAAAGAGAAAAGGATAGTTTCAAGAGTCAGAGAGACAGAAGACAAAGTTTCCCATCTTGATTTGAATGTCATGCCTGCAGAATGAAAACTGATGGGACTTTTTAAGATTAAAGGAAAAATATCTTTTCAGCTTCATCTGTTAAATTCAACTTATTCTGTAGTTCTGACTTTTCTCATTCTTTTTATATGAATATACTTTTATACTTTTTATGCTCAATCATTGATTTTATCAGAAACCGTACGATGGATCTGTGTGAAAAATATTGCATTGATGAGTGACTAGTGGACAAAAAGCAATATTGCACCTATAATTCCACCAATTAAACCTTAGTAGGTTCTTAGTAGGCCATGCAGATGCACCCCTAGCTTTGCAGTGATGCTAATTATTCCCTGTTGCTGATTGGAGTTCATCTGTTTTCCCTTTAAATGCTCACTTTTGACAACTGATTTGGGACGTTGTGTCTTTATCGGTCACGTTATGTCAGCTACCGTCAAATCATTTTATCAGCGCTGATTACAGTCGACATCTCATTTATGTTCACACCTGAAAGCCATTACCGATGATTTATTTTGAGTTTAGGTCTAATAGTGAGGAGGGGAATGTTTTGCAAATGTCTCTTGTTCCTAAAATCACAAAAACTCCACTCTGGACCTACGATCCTCTTTTCTCCTCCCTTTAAATGTCATCCCTCCTCCAACTCCTGTTCCCCTCTCTCCTCCTAAAGCCACAATCCGTCTTTGTCTCCTTCTTTCATACTTCCCTGCCCTAATCCATCCTTCCCCTCTCCTTCCCTCCTCCCCCCGTCTCCTCCCTTGACTTTCCCTCTAACTGCCTCCCACTCTTCCTCTCTGCTAATTAAGTACTTCCCTCTGATTCTCTTCCAAATCCGTTCTCTACCTGTCTTTCTTCCTTTTCTCCCTAAACTCTCGTTCATTCCTTTGCCCTCTCTAGTTCCTCCGGGCCGCCGTCCTTCCTTACTTACTTGGTCATTATTCTCCCTGACAACACTGTGTTACGTAACCTACATCTCTGGGTATTAGTTATGCAAATTTATACATTTTTATTTACATGTTTTTTTTTTTTTCTTCCTCCTCCTCCTCCTTTTGTCTTTTCTCTTTTTTTCCTGTTTCCCTCTTTTTTCTTAAACTCTTTATTTTCATATGAACTCTTTTTTTGCCTTTCCCTTCTCCTATTTTCCTCCCCCTTTCATCCCTTTTTCTCCCCATTCCTCCCCCATCTACCAGTCCTTTTTTCATCCTCCCTCCTTTCTCTGCTCCCTCTTCGTTCTTTACTTTTATTTTTGCTCCTCCTCTCTCTTCCCACTTCACTTACAATAATCTTGTCCCCCCCTCCTTATTTTACCTCCCCCACCCCTCCCTCACCCCATCTCTCCATTCATCCATCACCTCCTCTCAACATCTCTCCCTCCCTCTCCCTCTCTCTCTCCAGCCACCAGCGGTCTCGAGGCGGAGAGGCGCGGTGGCAGCAGCAGCAGCAGTAGCCACGGCAATGGCAACCACGGCGGCGACAGAGGCAGCAGCAGCAGCGGCGGCAGCAGCGCGGCCCATTTCAGGTCTCCATGGCAACAGAGCGTGAACGTGTTCGGCTCGTGGAGCAGGCCGGAGTGTGTCGAAGAGCTGCACCAGCAGGCGCAGCTCAACCTCCAGAGCCTGCTGCAAGGTAAGGATGGACGGAGGCGAGGAGAGGAGGGCAGGATGGACGGATGAATGGAAAGATGGTGTGTGTGTTTCTGTGTGTGTGTGTGTTTGTGGTGCAAGGATGTGTGCTGTGTTTTAAGTGGGTGGGAAAGGCGTTGAGGTGGGGGCGGTTTGTAAGTGTTTACACGCGTGTGGACGGCGCTGATATGGGTGTATGGTGGCCACTTTAAATGTGTGTGTCTGTGTGTTTGCATGCAGATAATTGTGTGTGTGAATGGGTGTGTGTGTTGTTTTTCCCTTTGATCTTGTGTTTATATTGTACCGTCGGGTGTGTGTGTGAGTGTGTGTGTGTGTGTGTGTGTGTGTGTGTGTGTGTGTGTGTGTGTGTGTGTGCGTGTGTGTGTGTGTGTGCTCGCTGGCTCAGACAAGCATCGCTGATGATGTGCATTGGATTCACCTTGCAGGGTTGTTATTTAAGGTAGTATTTCATGATTCCAAGCTGGTTAAACATGATTTGGTGCGTTTGTCGTGTTGGACAACGCGTGTGTGGAACAAGGTGTGTTTACATTTTAGTAAGTAGTCAGTGGTGGAAATTCTCGCTTGTTTTTGCTTTTCAAGGTGGAATGGTGTCATTTTAATGATGAGCTCTTGTTTACGGAAGACGTTGCTGTAATGTTCAGCCTGAGTGTGTGTGTGTGTATGAAAATAAGTACTCAAGGGAACAAGGCTTTCCATTTTGTTCTCGGGCGCTATTTCTTTTTATTTTCCCCTCACTCTTTCCCTTTGTCTCATGCCATCCTGGCCTTTTCTCACCCTTTAATTCAAACAATCACAGTTTATTCTTGAGCGGGCTAAATGACAGCAAGGCCTCCTTAAAGACCTGTGAGAAGCAGTGAATGAACAAGTGAATCCTTCACTTTGTGTGTCACGACTCAAAAGGTTCCATTAAAAGCATTTTTGAAACTTTGTTGTCCATCAATTAGCTGTGACTCCAGATTGTACTGCTCTGATCACAAACCAATCACAGGAAGATAAAAATGACAACCTATCAGTTTCCATTGTTTCCATTTTTCTTAAAAGTAATCCCTGTAAGCTATCCAACCAGTCAGATACAACTCCTTATGGATCCAGCTGATCAACAGCGGTGCCAGAGAAACGTGGACATCCTTCATTTGAGAGAACAGTGACACAGTAAACACTGTCTGATACAAGAGTTTCATGGTTGTTGTCCTCTTCTGTTAGCTTTGAGCGTGTTCTGACTGCTGTGTGCTGCAGAGAAAACTCTAAAGCTACTTTCACACTTGCATATTTGCGGTAAAATCCAGCTGCTCTTTAATCAGAGTTATCCCTTCAAACATATCGCATCTTTGCAAATTTCTTAGGTTCAAGTCTCGTTGATTTTGGGATGTTTTCCAGATAGGTTGATTGTTGAAACGTCATAGGGCGTTGATGTTATGCGGTGTATACTTGGCATCAATGTGCGCAGCCACAGCCATCCCTTCAACCCTGTCCAAAGCATTTCTTGTGCGTTCAGTCAAAACGAGTTCCTGCAACATTTCCACTCTTATGTCATGGGGCTTAGCTAGTAAGAGCTAAAGTGAGCCTACCTGGAGGTAACGGGTGATAACCAGCTAGCGAAGCTGAGGTGCACTGTAAGCCGGCTAAAAACGTGCTACTCTCTCTCTCTCTCCTTGCCGCTGGCACCTGTTAATCAAAAAGAAAAGCCCCTAAAAAATTTCTAGATTAAATAACATCTAAACGAATGAGTTATAAATAAATCAGTTCCCCCCACAGTTCTTATTAAGGTAAACTTGACCTATTTAAGCTAAAATGTTCTTTTGGACCAGGCTGTAAACATTTCTGATAAGACACTGGCCTTTATAACATGGGAGTCTATGAGGATTGACTCTAGTGGATGAAGGGTGAAGTACAATTCCCATTTAGCTACCAAAGGTTGTCGCTTGGTTAAAGTTTAACTAGTGTAGCTAGCTAGCATAGTTGGCTAGTTAACTCCTAAAGCACCTAGCACCTCATATCTGTTTTGTTTTTCTCTGTGTTAGCAATTATTTCATATTAACCTCACAATAAAGGAGCTATACCCGATTTCACATCTGGCTAGTTTAGTTAGCGACAGCAGCTAATTTGGCGTCACGCTCATTCTCTGCCGGGATAATTTCCAAAACATCCAGACTCCGATGAGCCAGTAATAGCGTTCCCCTAGTGATCTGGAATCAAGTTATGAAAGTTAAACCCCTTAGCCAAGAAAAAGCGTCACACAAAAGCTAAAAACAACCAGCCGCTATCGCTAACTGAGCTAGCCGGACGTGAAATCGAGTATAGTCCCTTTAAAGATTCCCTACTAGGTTTCTTTTGTCAAACACTAAAATGTCTGAAATTTTTACTGCTCATAAAAACAAAACATCACACAGTTATTTTGAGCTGATTTTGAGACTGTTGCTGCTTTTTAATAGTCCAAATTTGACAAAATCAATGTCTAAGTAACTTAAGAAAGTCCTTGCATGGGCAAATCAAGCTGAAATCACAGTGGTGTTTGACCAGAGAGGAAATAAGAAGCTCCAGAAACAGCATTTCCTCACACAAACCACATGCTCCATAAGAATAACACTATGCAAATGTGAGCACTTCAAAGGAGCAAGTCCCTTTGACGTGTAAAGAGTTCCTGCTGTGATAGAGACCCAAAAAAAATCCCAAAAGAAATTGGAAAAAAATACAAGTAGAAAATACAAGTAGAATACAAGTAGTGTTTCCTCACTACTGGAGGATAATATTTTTTTCACAACTTCCAGTCCAGCAGAGCCAATTCGTGGCCCGAGTAAAAGTTGAAGCAACTGTGCACAATAAGCTTTGTCAGTTGTAAATTTCTGTTTTTGCCTTTCATATCGATCTGGTTCAATAACCACACAGTGTATATTATTAAGAGTACTTTATAGTGTCGGCTAGCAGTAGGTGCAGTAATATATCGCCAAGTGGGGGTTCTGACCTGCGGTATGGGGCCCTCCCAGCCAAGCATCGGAAATACTCGCAGATCCTGCCAGAAGTAAGGGTATTGGGATGGGTGAGTGCTTCTGTCTAAACAGACACATAATTTATTCCTCCCTACCTCGCCACACACCGAAAGGAGTTTTGCGTCAACATTGTTTTTTTGTTGGTAGCCACAGATATAGATAACTCATCGTTGGCGAAATTAATTTTAGCTTGAAAGTCCTGCAAAGTGACTAAGCTGTTTTTTATCCTAAGTTCTCCAGATGATGCAGGAGAGGGCGACCCAAACTGTCCGCAGGTTGAGGAGTAGAAAAAGAGACTTACTTTTGTGGCGACACATCCTCCTTTGCATTCATGATGCATTCAGCGCAGCTCAGAAATCAGAACTCTGATAAAAATAGATAAAGAAATAAATCAAATACAATCAAATATAATGAATGATGATATAATGAATGATGATGATGATAAAGAGTGACGAATCCACCGTGTTCTTTTTCGTTCTTTAAAAAAAAGTGTTCAAAAGCAGTCGACCAAAGCAAAATGTTAGACCTATTTGTTAAGACATTCTCCATTCATTAGTCCATATGTACAAATATTATCATCATGGATTTTTTTTCCTCCTGCAAAAAGGAGGGTAACATTTATTTCACAGCTGGGCGGCCCCAAAGTCAAATCAGCTGTGCCATCAGCTGACGCCTCGACTGTGGTGTTTACAGTACACTGCTAGAGACGAGTGGTCAGAGGTGTTACAGTAACAGAGACTGGACAGTAAAGATGACTGTAGAATCAAACTAATGCCAGCATTACTATTTTACCTCATAATAAGGGCAGAGCTGGCAACAATCAGTCGTATTGCTGCTGGAAACAGATTTTCCTTTAGTCGTGCCACTTCCTGTTTGTTCATCAGTCAAAACAAACAGAAAACCTTTTACTGATGATCCTTTATAAGGCCGTTTAAAATTAGCTTTCCTAACAAGGACCAATCACAGGAGAGATGACACGAGCCACTGTCTGTGCCTCAAAGATTGTATTCAGCACTTCGTGAGCAGACACCTGAGCTCTTGGGGCCGTATTTGTGTGCAAGCCCGGTTTTCATGTACCTGGCTTCTGAGACCAATTAGAGATGCGTGTCTGTGTCCAGTCTGACAATGATGAAAACGCAGTGGTGCTGAAACATTAGTCTGTTTGCACAGTTAAAGACTGGTATTCATCACGGTCCCTCACTCCTAATTTCTCTGGAAATCTTCTGTCGTCTAGTTGAACAGCACCTGATTCATTCAGCTACATTTAGCACAGGGAGCTCTGCGTTTACTAAAGTTTGTTTGCACTCCCTTCTTATCTTTCGCCATTTGCAGGATATCTGTGTAGCTGCATCTGCAAGAGTAGCGCGCTGATGAAATTAAGTATTATATTAATAGTTGAGGCAATACTAGATGTCTCATTTGTGACTGATTTGCATCTCTAAACACATCAAGGACGCAATCTATTTGAAAAATCAGAGGAAAAGGGCTAAATTGAAGAGTTTCGCTCCTCCTTTAAAACAATATCTTGTATTTCTAGACTGAAAGGATGATTGCCTTGCAAGGGATCAGTGCAGTTTTATTCTGTTCTCTTAGTGTGAATCATCCGAGTTTGAAAAAGAAGGAAATTTTATGTGGGGGTGTTTTTATTTTTTTTTTATCCGGCTGTACACTCAGTAGTTTGGACAAAGGAGGAGCTGTGAGGTCTCCAGCAGAATTTTGAAATCAGCTAATGTTTTTTTTTTTTCATTTAATGATTTTCACCTTTAATCACTTGTTGGTGAAACGAAAATTGTTCATTAAGTGTTCGTGTTTGGATGCCTCTACGGCGCATCCCATTGCATCCTTGGTCTCTATGTGTCTCCTCTCTCATCTCGCTGCCTTGTGAGTGTGTATTTATGTGTTTATTAAGCCGGTTATTGTGTAAGACAGGCTGGCATCTTGTGTGTGGTGAAAATAAGATGGATGAATACAGTTGTAGGTGGACAACACCATCCGCGTGGCCATTCATCTTTTCCTCTAGTCTGTGTTCGTCTGTGCGCGTTTTCATCACCGCATGTGTGTTTGCATGTGCCTCTGAGTCCGTGTGTGTGTGTGTGTGTGTTGTGTAAGATTTCAGTCTCCATCCCAGTGTCCAAGGCTTTGTGCTGCGTGTGTCCATCTGTTTTGGATGTGTGTTATATAACAGCCAAGAAAGCAGCTGTATTCTCTCCCTGGCCATCTTCACCATCACTCTCCCATTGGCCTCAGATCCGTAAAATATTCATACTCTAACCAGCTCCTCAACACTCTGCCCTCCATATTTATGAAGCTGGCTGTCTTCCTCCGGATATGCTAGCTTTTTTTTCTTTTTTGTTTTTTTGCTGAGATTCAGCTCTCCACTGCAGGAAGGTTTATGCGAGGTTTATTGTACCGCTGCTGCTTTGTGCCACAGTGATCCTAAACACCACAACACACAAAGATTAGCATTCAAGGTTTTCACGGGACAAACTGTTTTCTCTGTCATTATGCAGACAAATTTACTTTAATGTGTGGATTTGATTGACTAAGTGGATTTTTATGTATGTAAGTATGACTTATGCTTCATTATGTTTGTGACTTTAAAGTCCTCTTATTGAAAAGGTACGGCATTCTGTTTTCATGAAGAATGAAGGCACTTCGCCTACTTTGGTCTGATGCAAGGAGGAAATTGGTGATTCAGCTGCATGGTATGTAATATTATTGTAGCTATGTTACTCGAGGAGGAGGTTGGATTTACTTTATAAAATCCATCTGACTTACGATTATTATGGGCCATGATAATAAAGCTGTCTGTCCTGTTTGGGTTGAATCATTTTGAAGACTTTCAGTGGAATACCAAGGACGTTTTGAGCCCCCGTAAAGCTGTCGATCCAGCTCATGTTAAAGAGCAGGGATTGCCTAGAGATGTTTGTCAACCATAAACTCTTAACTTAATTGTTCATGTATTATTAAAAGGGGAAACAAAGTAGTGAAATATTTTAAAGTGCTTGTATTTAACATGACGATTAACACATCCAACACAGTTTCGTACCTCTGGGTGAATAAATCTTACACAGAGCAGAGATGATTTCTTAGGTCACAGAAACTAAATGCCTGTTGGTTGTTTATTTCATGTCTGTTCTGAACAACGGTTTGATATTAGTTTTTTTTTTTCATTTTGGTTTAAGGAACGAAACAGGGAAAAATGATTTTTCAGTTTGTGTACTTTCAGATAGTTTGTGTTTTTCTTTAAAGGTATACCTTGTAACTGTTGGCCACTAGGGGGCTAAACCTGTAACTTCTCACAGGCCGAACGACAATATTGCAAAATGAAACGGTCTCTCTTTCTGGGTTCCTCTGGCACCATGTTCACCTTCTTACTTTGTTCAAATTTTCAAGGAAAAAGTAGCATGAAGCACAGCCCGCTGTGTTTTATAGATTTAAAGCAAAGCACTGCAGATCACATGATCCATGAGAGACGGATCCGCTCATGCATCATTTTTGGCGCCCACATGTGTCAAATGCTGATTACTGACCCAAAGAATCATCCATTAATACTGACCTTAGGCTGATGTTTGGGTCAAAAGTTTAATTTGTGGGGAAATAACAGGTTTAGGACCCCCTAGTGGCCAAAACACTGTTTCCCTTTAAAGTAAAAATAAAAAAACCTGAAATATCACTTGTTGCCTAAAGAAATTCCAGTTTAACTCCGACAGGAACCTAAATCCATTGAGTGGAATCACTCTGAAAACAGATCATTTGTTGGTGGAGTTTCCATTTTGATTTAGGACACATAAATAGGAAATACAAGATGTTTTTCTGAGTCAAATGAAAAAACTTGACCCAAGCAACCATCAATAGGCCAAACCCTAGACGTCAATGTCTTTTTTTATGCTATTAATTTTACTCTAACCTAAAGGTAACATGCTCTCTGCTGTTACTTTTGATGATTTTCAAACTATCCACTATAACACCTACATTGGACACGTTAGGCTTGTTCCTAGTCCTTTATATTCATGTATATTGCCCCTCTCATTCCCAAACCTCTAGTTTCTTATTTCTTATGCACTCTTTACACCTCACTCATGTCCACAGAAGTCTCTACTACAGGTCGTGCTGAAGACCGGTACTCTCATTTGCTTTCACACTAACCTCTCTTAAGCTGCTGGATACACCTGTTGGGTATATCATAAAGCTCTTATCTTTAAAGTGCCTCTCCACAAGTCTGTTTCTGCAGCCTCCAAGAAATATGCTCAGCAGGCTTTTCAGTGCTGACTCTGCAGTTAGATTTTGTAATGCCTTTAATTCTTCATCCTTGAATCACGGTTTGGATCAGAGACATCGTTAAAACTGTCATTGCTTTCCATCCTTGACCAAAATGCCCCATTTAAAAGCAGGAAGCAGAAATCCAATCACTGGATCAATGATCACGCTCAAAATACTCTCAAGGCAGAAATTTTAAAGGAGCTAAAAGCGACTTTTTTTCGCCGTTAGGTGGCGTACTGTGGAGCTGTCTCAAACCAAAACAAAGCCTGTGTCAATCAATGCCTCGCTACCTCTCCCCCAACCGAAAAACCACGCCCCTCTTTTTTTTAAAAAAAAAAGGAAAAACTCCTCTTTGCCACATATAGTTTTACTTTATTTATTAATTTTAAACAGAGAGCATGTTTAAAATTATGTAGGCCTAAAAACAGAATAATTATATA
>JAVQJG010081374.1:0-12085 GCA_036024015.1 Craterocephalus amniculus | reverse complement strand
TATAGGTGCTGTGTGAATGGGTATGAATGGGTGAATGAGAATTGTCATGTAAAGCGCTTTGAGTGGTCTGTGACTAGAAAAGCGCTATACAAGTACAGTCCATTTACCATTTACCATTTAATAAAAAACAAACAATGTGGCCCTGGACCAATGTGAGCACTGCTGATGAGCAGTGGGCCAGAATACCTGCCAGCAGCTGCAGAAATCTGATGGAGAGTTCCATAAAAAACACCTGACTGCACTGATCGCCTCAAAGGGTTGTTAAACTAAATATTGGCTTATGAGGGACGTGATGTATATTAGTTCAGTGCTAGAAGTGTGAAAAACAGAGGCAAAAGAAAAAGAAGTAAAAATAAATTTTTTGGAAATATTATACTAGGGTAAAGCTTTTAGACCATAATTATACTTTTTTTGTCTTTTGCATACTGATAAAAATAAAAGTAGTAATTTAAACCCAAGCAGATGCTGTTTTAACTCATACAGTACATGCCCTATTCTCCGTATTCTTTTTTTTAGATCGAACTATGGACTAAGATTAATCTCCTTCATGTGAGGAGGAAGAGGATGGTGAGGAGACTGACAGCAGATCTCTATCACACATTTATGGAATTATGATTTCAGACGTGTGTAAGGACTTTCCTCATGACTGAATGGAAACCTTTTTACATTCTACTGTAGCACAGTTCCTCCTCACACATTACTTTCCTCTTTCCTATGACTAATTTACTCATTTGTAGCATTACTTTACTCATTCCCAGGACTACTTCATTCCTGGATGAATTTGGTTGCCATCTTCTGGTTTTCCTTGAAAGTAATCTGGTTTACTTTGAGAAGCTAACCGGGCGACCGGTGGCTCAGGTGGTAGGGCAGGTCATTACGTGCTGTTAAGGTATGGGGGTTTGCATCCCGCTCCCACCTCAGTCACCTGGTGTGTCCTTGGGCAAGACACTTTACCCTCATTGCCTCCAGTGATGGCACCGCTGGTAAAACTCAATTGTAAGTTGCTTTGTATAAAAGCGTCAGCTAAATGACAGTAATGTAATGTAATTTACATTTTCTGATTTCTGATTAATTTAGTCTGACACAGTAACACATATCTTAATTCTGACTCTTCTGTAGTAATCTCACATGTCTCAGCTTTCTGTGACCCCCAAGCATATACACACACCCGTTTATAGTTGTGATGATGTACTTTATTTATGTTGTCTGTCATTTCAGACAGGAAACAGAAAAATAGACCCTGTCAAGAAAAGATTAACTGAGATGGATCAGAGTATTAGTTTGATAAACTACATCGACTGCTTCAGTACGTGTCCTGTGAGGTTGCACATATTAAATATGGATGAAATGTACAAGTAGGTCATGCTTATTGTGTGCAGTGATGGTCAGAGGTTGTCGTTTGAAGGATCTCTGGAGGAATGGCATTTAGGGTTTCCAGTATTTGAAACTGCTGTTGGCAAACAAACCGGATCCTTTTAGATTTTAAACAACATGAGTAATGCTATCCCTTTCCAGATATCCTTTGATGTTTATTTTATCCAAGAAAAAAAAAATCATATCGGATATGGCTATAATTCCTTATGTAAATATAGGAGCTTGTGCCTGGAACAGGTAGTTTAAATACCACCATGTGAAAAGCTGAAGCTTTGCTCAGAGCTGGTGTTTGTGTAACCTCCTGCCGTGCTGGGAAGATGGATCAGTAAGAGGCAGCGATCTGCACCAGAGGAAGCGCCTGGCCAAGCGTGAAACGTGCTTCAGAATCTGCAAGCTAGCACTCAGCACACACACACATGCTGCACACACACATTTGGGACAGAAACAAAAAGCACCATGCATACGCGTGCACACACGTTGATGTCTTTCTCCTTCTGTGTGTCTTTTCCGGCTCAAGGAACTTATTCCCCTATGAGCTGCAGGCTCTCAGAAAGTGCGTCCCGTACCCTATTTGTGGGCAGTGGATGATTTTTTCATGCTGTAAAAGCTTTACCAGAGTCTCCTGTCGTGCTCGCCCACAGAGGTGTCAGAATGGTACCTAGAAGAAGCTAAACCTAGAAGATAGATGTGACGGGATCTCTGCTCGGTGGGAAAATGGCTCAGGTTAATATATATCAGAAACTAGAGGGAAAAAAACTTTTTTGTGACATTGAAGGAACGAAGCAGTATTTAGTCTGTTTTTTAGGTTTTTCTACTTTTAAAATCACAAACGGATGTGAACTGCCCTGGAATGATAATGGCACTGACAGAAAAATGCTTTGATGTCCTTAAAAACTTTGATCCTTAAAACGTTGCTAATTCTCCGGCACCTCCGTGTGCTTTCGCTTTTATCATCATCAGTGTCTCAGGAACTGTAGTACTTAACTCTGTGATGTGAATTGCGATGGATAGCTCACACTTTAGGTAATCTACAGAAGTTTTCCAGCCTTTTATATCCTGTCCCGGAGGCTTACAATCCGTCACAATGTGTAGTATTTAGAGACCATATGGTAAATCCCCAATGGTAATCCATGATAACACTATTATTTGTCACATTTTTATCACTATACGTTGTTGCTCTATTTTGACCTGGAAATGATGATGAACCCAGTCCCTGTCAAACTTTCCACCAATCAGAGAGCTTATATTGAGGGTAATGTTCAGTCGGGAGCAGCCAAAGATCAACAAGAGAGCAGAAAGTTCTGTGTGTGTCTGAAAAGAAGAAAAATAATGGTCCGCTGTGAATAAAGCAAAGAAGCTGAGTTAGAGTTGGTTTAATGAGGATAGGAGGTAAACAGTATCAGAAATAAGTGTAAATATCTAAATCGTTTATGTTCTGTGTTTGTTGCAATGCCAAGATTTTTTTGTCCTGAAAGCCAAGACTTGAGGGAATGATCTTCGGATGAGATTAAAAGAGGTGATCGTCTACTTGTGTTTTAATACATAAAAAACACTTACCAGATGGTAGAAAGAAATAACTTTTAGCGTCAAGTTAAGTTACCTTCCCGGGTGTCAGCTCATCCGAAGGATTGATGACGGCATTTCATATCGTTAAATTCAGTCTCTCACTCAAACCTCTCAGGTTTCTTTAGTTTTTTCCCACACACAAGTTGACCCAGCCATATCTCAGCCTGGGCTCTCCTGTCTGTCGGCGCTGTTTACGACACATTCCCTGCATACCTTGAGTTGATTTTTACAACTAACATGAGCTTTGCTCTGCCGAACGTCACGGCAAGCTCTAGAGCGAAGCAGCCTAGAACCTGTTTTGAGTTACTTCTTGTGCACACAGTGATTTGCGCTCTGTTTGAAGCCACATGTTTTAGGTCACTTTGACCTTTTTCATTTTTTGTAGTCTTTCTCACACTCTAGCTCTGTAACTGTTTTACTCTCAACTATTCCAGGACATCCTGTAATCAATGACAATCTCGCAGAGACTTGCTTCTACAGCCTCCATTTAGTTTTTCTAAAGTGGAATTGAATAAAAGCAATTAAATGTGTTTTCCATGTAAACCTCTATTCAGAATTACTATTTCCACGTAAGGCCGAAAGAGGACACTTTAATTAAAAGACATGTTTTAACCAGTGTAACAGAGATTTATTATCACAACTTTGTCTCATTACTCAAGGGTAACCCATCAGGAAAGTCCTGACACTAGTCGCATGAGGTTTTGTAATTTGGAATCAGTTTTTTAGCATTAAATAGTCTTGTCTGATTTAAGCCTTTTAGATAACACCATTTTTTCAACACAACCCCACCAAAAGGATCTGAACATTATTTTTTATAACTTAAACCTGTTTTACAAACACTGGGTCCAACAAATCACAAAAATTGTAAAATAAATGTTTAAAAAAATAGAAAAGGTACACCAAAACACCTTTTCCCAGTTTGGTAAAACATCAAAAATCACATTGCAGTTTACTTTGGGTAAATATTTATGGTCAAATTCAAACCATCATATCTGGTTTTCCATGGTCTATCAAACTCAAACCAACACTGAGTGTCAGATGAGAACTTTTCCAGAAGGCTAACAGCAGCTCCAGCTTCATTTACCGACTAAAAGATGCAACCTGAGGCCAAAACACTGAGGTTTCCCAGGGAGCAGGTTTCTTCTTTGTCCTTGTAGTAAAAACTAGACGTTCTGATGTCACTGATCTGATTTCCAGCTCAGCTCTTCATTTCTCTCTGTGTGGCATCGTGCTGACACTCTGCTGTGTTTAATCCAAAGACTTGAGCACATGCACACACACACACACACACACACACACACACAGGTGATCACTGAAAAAGTATGTTGGACCTCTCAGGCTGAAAATCAAACAGAAATCCAGGTTTTTAACCTCATAGGCTCCAGTTTCAGAAGGATGGAGTAAACCGTTTTTATGACCTCAAGTGAAGAAATAAATCTACAGATGTAACCAGCCTGTAAGAACAGAGACGTGATCCTCGGCTCTTAGATCACACCAGTGTGATCCCATCATGTGACATTTGTGACAGGCTGAGATCTGAATCTCTCCCAGTTTTCTGTGTGATGTTCATGAACCATGAAAAACTGGAGATATGATGGTTTCGATTCCAACCTATTGACCCATAGAGAGCAATGTCCTTAGATCCAATTAGCCTCCTTCAGTAAGCTCTGATGAAGTCCCGTCCAACATGAACTGTGTTTTCTCCTTCTCAGAGTAATCCTTGCTTTGGGTATCTCCATGACATTCATCAACATCCCAGTGGAGTGGTTCTCGATTGGCTTCAACTGGACCTGGATGCTGCTTTTTGGGGATATCAGACAGGGCATCTTCTACTCCATGCTGCTCTCCTTCTGGATCATCTTCTGTGGGGAGCATCTCATGGTACAGTAAAAATCTTTATTTAAAGATTAAATCTGTTAAAATTCAAGTTATGTTTGTTCAACGCTGAGGCTGAGCATTTTAACTTTGAACCATTGGCTGTGATGGTCCACGTTTCATACTACCAGTTTTCATGATGGGATCCGACCATTTCAGACGTGGTTTGTCTCGCATCATCATTTAGTGGCAAGAGGGAGTCTCATTATCTATGTGAACTTCTACGACTGTTGTGCTGCTCTCTCTACTGTTCCTGTGTGGATGCATGTCTCTGTAGTTCAGCGCACACCAGGGTTCTCCAGTTCTGCATCTTGATGGTCGCAGACCGGCAAGGTTTACTGTGCGTTCAGAACAAGAGCGACTAAAGCTGTAAAATCGCTTTTGTCTGTCATAAAAAATAGCCGCTACAAAAACTGCTTGCTTAAGTCGGTGTGGCGTCACATTCAGTTTTGCATAAAAAGGACTGTATACAACAGAGCATTTGCAGTGATGCTTTCCGTGATTCATCAGAAAACCGTCTCCTACTGAAACACAACGGTCTAGACATATTAAAATACAGCCAAAACAAAATCATGTCAAGTTGTACCCTAGATGAGTACTACATGGTCTGCATCTGCAGATCTTCACTCATTACTCCCTTGCTCTCTAACTAACTGACAAGACGAGGGACAAAATGGCTTGTCCATTATTATTATCATTAATAGGCATATTTTAGATGTCTAAAAATTGTTTTGGTTAAGGAGGGCTACATTTGAAAGTGAATGACCTCTGGCGATTTTACAGCTTTAGTCGCTGTTGGTGTGAACGGACAGTTAAATGTTTCTCGGTTATACAGAACCTGACAGTTCATGTATGGTAAAGCAGGGATGTCGCCAGTACAGGTCCCTCTGGTAGGACTGTTATGAGGGAAATAACCAGGATTATTCTGCATTAGTTTGATTTCACACGTTTATAGTGTTGTGGTAATTAACAGACACTCCTGATTTCTCTAAGAGTAACGGATGGAAAGGCTTCATTGATCACATTTTCATCTTTGTATAGTTATGTACTTACAGTGAATATAAATGAAGCGTAGAGGAGGCAAAAGTGCAGCAATCACTTTCTAAATGGAAACTTCTCAACAGATTTTTGTACCTCCACCAGAACAGTTCATCTTCTTCTTGAACGAAGCCCTCTCTGAGTTCCTGAACCTTCTGGTTACCTTTGCTGCTGACTAGATTTGACAGATATCTTTTATTATCTGGCTTAACAAACTTTTGCCATGAAGATGATAATAAGCTGCATCACAACACTGGTTTTCTGACTGTGTGTGTAAAAAGGATGGACCTGGTACCACATCACAAAGAACAAGCAACTATCTGGAGCTGCCGCGTTCTCACTAAGATCCCAAAATAATAAGTGGAGATGGATTGTTTTTATAATCGAGGTGGATAAATTTAACATTGATCCCGTGGATGTTTGTTTCTCTTGTTGACCTGTAGGCCTGAATGCCAACTGTGAGCTCACTTGCAGCCATTTAGATCCAAAAGATGTTTTCTTAGACTTGGCAGGGGCACTGTTTTTTTAATGGTGTTGAACTAAAAAAGATTAACTGTGTATTAGGGCCTTTTCACATGGCGTGCTCGGGCCCGGGTCCGAGCACGTTTGACCACAGATTTTGTCAATGTGAACGCAAACAGGCCGGGCCCGGGCGCGGCACGGGTGGCCCAGATGGGAGGTAGTCCAGGACCCAAACTTTCACACATTAGTGCTCTGGGTTTGATAAAAATGAGTGCACTACTCATCTTGCAGCTTTAAGAAAACAAAACATGTAGCTCAGTTTATCATGGTGTTCTATATATTTATTGTGCCTTGTTTAAAAATTGCAAAGATTTGAACTTCTTCCTGCAGAAAAGAACAGGATTTTACAGAAACAAGAGAAAACCAAGCAGTCTTTGGAGCACTTTAGCACTTAATAATTAACAAAAGACTCATCATTCAAAGCCTGAATGAGTTGCAGGGTGCTGCATCTTTGCTGACTGAATCTTTGTTTATAGTTTCTGGCTTCCATAAAGTTGCAGTTTATGTCTTAAAGTATTTATCAATTTATTTTACACTAGGCGATCTGTTAAGAGTGAAGTTACACAATCTAAATTTGTGTTTATGCCCACAAGTTAGAACATCATACATGAAAGAGCGGGCATTTTTACTTTGAGTTTATCTGAGTCCTTGAAACACCCAAACTCCTTTTCAGACCTGATTTTCAGCTTTTTCAGAGTCATGGAGTGTATTTAACGTGTCATAAATCCACTAAATACTCAGCAGATTAATAAAAGGAGACATTTCTGTGTCCAGCATAGGATTCTGCCACAAGAATTTTCAAAATGCAAGTTAAAGTTTCTGTGAGCGTTTAGTTAGATTTTATTTCTGTCTGGTTAGCAGATTGATGCTGCGTACTCCCCTCCACTGGTTTCCAAGAATATGGTGGGAATAACCATAGCAACCAGTGAACTTAGTTATTTCTCCATCATGGCTCCCTCTGTAGACCCAGTATGATATCGGTCACTGTAATGTCTCTGACTTCAAGCAAACATTTCAACAGGCAGCAGCTGCATCAACATTTCTTTAGAAATGTTTCTGGTAGTATTGAAAGAAAACCATGAAGTCTACATTAATACTAGTGTTCCAGAGCCAAAAGGTTATTAGTCATAGTCTGCTGTGTAAAGAAAGGAATATTAAAACCGAATAAATTCACATGCACTTTTAAGATCTATAAAGATGTTAAGACTCTTATGTAATTTACAGAACAATGAATGATGAACAAATAATAATATTTAAAAGCCAAATGCATGATGACGGACCTCAGAAACAGGGCAATGTGATCAAATTCATTCATCTCCTTGAAACATTTGCACATTTCCATGTTTTGGCAGGAAATTATGGGGATTATTCCAAATGAACAACCCATGGATCCTGACACCCCTGACCCTTTTCCTGCAAACCTGCTCCACTCTCAGCACAAAGCATGAGCAGTACTGATATATTACGGAAATTAAATCAAAAGGTGCACGCATGGATGAGCGTGCACCTTGTGTTTTTTTCCCTCACACACACACATACACACACACGCACACAAGGTTAGAAGTCAGTGGAAACACGAATAATCCAGTAGACTGCTAGATGCAGTCACGAAACCTGATAAAAGATTATGTACAGTATAAACATGAAACATTACAGGAAAAGATTTTTTCTGTTAGAATTTAACAAATAGTAAGTAAAAATCATCAACAATAGTGACTTTAGAACACAATATTCCCTTTCTACTTAAAGATATATACAAACCCAGAAGGGCATATTTTACCTGAAGTTGCAGTTTAGTGAGACATTTTCTTTTACTACGTATTGAAATGATTAAAACTTATAAAATGTGCATGTTAAGACATCAGCTGGGTGTATCTGGTAACTTTGTCTTGGTTTTGTCATAATGGCATATATTTGGATATATATCTGTAAAACAGAGAACATATCCTCTCCATCTATGCTAGTGACAAAGGAAAGCCTGAGAAAATGTGGCGTGAGACATAAAAAAACCCCAGAAAACTTGGGACCAGATCTGCAATAATGAAAATATCTTCAGATGTGCTTATTGGAAAGGTGGAAAAGAGAAGCCTGTCAGAAAAGAGAGAGACAACACATCTTTTTTCCAGCTTATTGAGAAGGTGAAAGAGAAGTAGAGAGATAAACAAGGAGGGGACAGAGGAGACAGGAGCAATGCCTCTCCTGTCTGGGTAAAACTAAATCGGCATGCAGGAGGACGGTGCAGCATTGCATGCTCCCATCTTCAACACTGCAATAACAAAGAAGCAAGAGGAACAAAATGTCACCAGGAAAGGGCCCCCCATTGCTTCCCTATGCAGCTGCAACACCGTGCACAGCAGAGGGAAGCTGTCACACAAGCAGACCACAAACATGTTTGATAGTAATCTAAAAAGATTGTTCCTTTTGCTTCAGCTTTTTCTCCGTATGGACGACTGACAGAATGCATCGCTGATTCATGGTGAAGGCTCGCGCCTCTGCTGGTCTGAACAGTCGGCACAGGTTAAATGCTGGAGGAAACAGCTACCGCACAGGAATGAGGGAGTTTTACTCTTTCTGTTGGTTTGTGTTAAAAGTAAAGAAAATGTAAGATTTAGAAAAAAAAAATAGTGCTGGGCACCGTTGCCTCATAGCAGGAAGGTTACTGGTTCCAGCACCTTTCTGTGTGGAATTGACATGTTCTTCCATGTATGTTTGTGTTCTCTCCGGGTGCAGTGGCTTCCTCCGGTCTACAGACATGCGTGTTGGGTTAACTGGTCACTCTTAGCTCTCCCTAGGAGTGAGAATGAGTGATTGATTGCCTCTCTGTATGGGCTGGCTACATCTAGCATGCACCCTGCCTCTTGCCTGCTCCATCCCCCTGCAACCATGAATTGAAATGAGCAAAGAAGAAGAGGATAGAAGGATTACAAAGCATCACTGTGATGGACCTGCAACCTGCCCATGGCAGCTGGGACAGACTCCAAAATAAATGTAAATTTGGCTGTTCATCGGTAGACAAATAGAGATAATATTGAAAAAAAAAATGAAACAAAATCAAAAGTGAACTACAAATATTCTCCCATTTTCAATTTGAATCCTGCAACGCATTCTAAAAAAGCTGGGACATGAGCATATTTACCGCTGGGCTACATCACCTTTCCTTTACCAACACTCAATAAGCGTTTGGAACTGTGGTCACTAAATGTGGAAGTTTGTTAAGTGGAATTTTTCCCCATTATTGCTTGATGTACAACTTAAGTTATTCAGCAGTCCAGGGTCCCTGTTGCTGTATTTTGCGCTTCATAATGCAACACATATTTTTGATGGGAGACAGGTCTGGATTGCTGGCAGGCCAGTCTAGTACCCCGACTCTGTAGTAACCTGTAGAATGTGGCTCGGCATTATCCTGCTGAAATAAACAGGGACGTCCCTGAAAAAGATGTCGCTTGGATAGAAGCAAATGTTGCCCCGAAACCTGCATGTACCTTTCTGGATTAATGGTGCCTTCACAGATGTGCAAGTTACCCAAGCCATAGGCACTAACACAGCCCCCATCACAGATGCAAGCAGGTTATTATGGAGAATTCCTCAACTTTTCCAATTTTTTTGTCCCAGCTCTTTTGGAGCGTGTTGCAGCCATCAAATTCAAAATGAGTGAATATTTGTAGAAAACAGCAAAATTCATCTGTCTGAATATTAACATCTTGTCTAAGTAATATATTCAGTTAATTAAAAGTGGGAAAGACTTTGTAAATCAATATATTGTGTTTTGATTTCCATTTTACACAACGTTGTAACTTCATTGGAATTGAGGTTGTACTATTATACTGCTCATCTTCCTTTCTAAATATGCCATACGTCTGTTGTGGAAAGGGCATGAAAGCCTATGGGGCTGATTGAACAAGGAAAAATGCTGAACAAAATTTTGAGGCTAAAGGACAATTTTCAGAATATGGCCAAGGAGAAGCTTTTTCAAACTTGCTGTAAAAACAAGTTATATCTGCCACAGTGTGGAACAAGAATTTCAACTTAAATATTTGATTATTTATGATTTCTAATAAAAAAAGAACAAAATAATAATTTCCCCCCATATTTAATATGTAAAACTGCAAGTAACTATATGCCCACATCTAATTATACACTTTATCTTCCAACTTCCAACTAAATGGGATAAAACCTGACCTTGAGCATGCCTTTTCTTTCAGGCTGAAATATCTTGAAGCTATCAGCCTTGAATTTTGCAAAGTCTATTTATGATCCTCAGAGGAGATGAGTGTGGATTCAAGTTCACAGAAAGGTAACAAAAACAGTTGGCAAATAAATTCCAACTTTTGGGATGACAAGGAGGCTTTCCAAAGCTGTTTAGCACAAGATAAGCCATCCAGATGGACTATATTGGCCCCTCAGGTATCATCCCCCACCGTTCAACGTTGTGCTAAGATCGGTGCCTCCATGCAGGAAGCGTTAAGGCATTTGCATTCATCCATTTAATGAAAGCTAAGAGCTTTTGTGCTTTTTAAAAACACTCCTCCTCCAGCGCAATCTCACTTTTCTCTCAGTTCTCTTTGGTCAGCACAACCCCAGTAATTCCTAGTATCACTTTGCATTAAGCTAGACTGATAGCTTTGGGCTTAAAGAGCTGCAAAATGCTTTCTGTGCAGCCTTTTTGTTTGGGAAAAAGAAAAAAAGCCTTTTACACACCTTATCGGAAAAATCTCTAAGGCTTATAAAAGAAAAATAACACATGGAGAGATAATCTACAATCAATCTGAGAATGTGCAGCCAGGATGCATTTGGAGATTCTTCAGGCCTTAGGAAAACTCATTAAAGCTCAGCCTGCGATAACCTCGACAGGTAAATTACACGTCTCCGTGCCACACATTCATCATAATCACATGAGGTTGGTTTTGCTCACAGCCTTTCTCCCGGAGCCAAAATGAGTCAAGCCAGGTTCATTTTTTCTGGCTGCGACTTCGCTGCATCTGCCAGCGAAGAACAGAGGAAGAAATATCGAGAGAAGAAGCAAAACACACGCGGGGGGACAAGAAAAATGAAACCCAGACAAAAGAAATGGAGAGAGAGGCTCTGACAGAAGAAAGGGATTATTAAAGCCTTTAAATGTGATTATTTTAAAAGCAGACTGGCTGTGAGACGGGAGCTGCCGCGGCTTCGCTGTGAGACATCTGGAGGTAATTAGCCTAAAAGGTGAGAGCTCATCAATCAGGAAAAAGCCAGACATACAAAAGAACAGGTTTAAATGATTCCTAATTTTAATCTTTGTTTAGATCAACATCAAGATGCTAACTGACCTCTGTTTCTATTTTTTTTTTACCCTTAAATGTTCATAAAGGCAATGGGGGAGCTTCTGTTTGCATGCCGGTGCTGAACAGGGTCCAAATCTTCTCAACAGGCTTATAGTTCTTCTGATCCCCTGAGATTTGTTTTGGTTCTTATTTATAATTATTGTTATTTATCTTTCATCATATCCAGCCTGAAAGTGTTTTCTTTTTATTTCTGCCAAGCCTGGAACCTTCTTAAATTTGTGCTATCTGCATTTATTCTTCACTAGTATATGACAGACTGAGGTACATCTTTATGGAGGACCAGGAGAGTCATCGAAAAAGCAATACCACACTTTCATGCTGATTAATCAATTGTGAAATAAAAATATGTATTACTAAATATAATTTCAAATTTAACAATTAAATGATAT